>PJEM01001139.1:143034-225836 GCA_004023845.1 Helogale parvula
CCCCGAGTCAGACTGCCACCCGTTGACAACTACAGGATAGTTTGGGGCAAAAGCAAGCAAAGTACTTATGAAACGTGACCAGCCAGGCACACGAGGCTCCCTGGCCCAGTTTCTGGTGCCGTTAAGTCTTTTTCATCACACAGGACAGCAGGATTTTCTCTGGCAGTTTGGGCGCCCAAGTTCTCCCTTCCTTCGGGCTAGGTAGTTGCTCCGTACAGTCCCCATCACGTCTGAGTGCAAGCAATCACTACGTTTTCATCTGGTGTAAATTCAGAGTTCAGAATGCAGTGGAATGGCTACGTGCACGACCTTTTTAAGATCCAGAAAGATCTGCTCGATTCTAGTTTTACAACCTTGAATAAGTTACTTAGTTCTCCGCCTCATTCGTTAAAATGGGACTGAAAATACCGTGGTGTATGGAGAGCGGTTACCAGAGTTAAGGAGTTGATTATGCAAAACGCTTAGCTCTGCTCCTCACATAGTAGGTCATAAATGCTAGCTATTATCCTTACGAATGCAAAAGCTTGTTTCATATTCAGTTTGACCTGGCACATCTTTCCCAATCACTTCTAGTGCTGTCCTGTTTTGTTCTTAGTCATTAAACATGTATTTTCTGAGCGTCTATTAGTTGCATGTGCCAATTATGGAAATCAAGTCTTTGAGGTTTTATCTGTCTAGTCTTTATTAGTTGACTAGTCTTTAAAATTGAGGCTCAACAGACTTCTTTTTTCGAAGTCTGCTATGTGCAAGATGTGGCTTATGCAGCTTCTCCTGTGCGTAGGGGTAAAAAGCACACCTATCTTATTTACCCGGTGAGAATCCTTCCCAGTTTGATCAGGTGCTTCTTCACCCCGTACAGCTCAGCTAGACACTGACTGGGGTCGGTCCCTTCTGTCGCCTCAGCCTCTGGTCTCCGGCCAGAAGGACGGCCCCCCTCATGTCACTCCAGTTTGAGTCGTTTTATTTACACCTGGAACTTTATTTTATTTTTTTAAGTAGGCTCCACCCCCCAATGTGGGGCTTGAACTCTTTTTTTTTAATCTTATGTCTTTTATTTATTTTTGAGAGACAGAGAGAGACAGTGCGAGCAGGGGAGGGTCAGAGAGAGAGGGAGACACAGAATCCCAAGCAGGCTCCAGGCTCCGAGCTAGCTGTCAGCACAGAGCCTGACGCAGGGGCTCAAACCCACTGAACCATGAAATCAGGACCTGAGCGGAAGCAGGATGCTTAACCCACTGAGCCACCCAGGCGCCTGGGGTCTTGAATTCTTGATTCTAGATCAGGAATTGTGTGCCCTATGGACTGAGCCAGCCAGGGGCCTCCAGCCTTTCCATTTTATCCCCTATGCAGTCACCCCACCCACTACCCTCCAGCCTTTCCCTTGGACTGATGTTACATTTTATGATCAGTCTTTTTCTCCTCCCAATCCAATATTAATATTTTTATTATGTAGTTTCACCCCCTGTGGTTCTCTTAAGGGGCATAATGGTTTAATAGGAAAAGTAGAGACTTTAGAATTAACCCTGAATTTGAATCTTGATGCTGCCACTCAGTGACGTGACCTTAACCTTTCAGCTTCAATTTCTACATCTGTAGGAAGCAGAAGATAATAGAACCTGCTTCAAATGATGTTATGATAGTTAAATGAGAGCTACTAATGTATATAACTAAGAGGTGTCTGGGAGAAATAGATGGAGGGTGTATTTGTACTCTCAAAATTGCCACTTTAATTTTGGGGGCAAAATAATAAAGAGTCATTCAGCTTCCTTTCCTAGACCAACCACTACAATGTTACACAAGGAAGAGAGAGAAACTTTGAGAGTGGAGATCTGGCTTTTAAATGCACCTTAAGAGTTCATGCATAGCTTCAGAGGATCTGCTCGGGAGCTCTTCCTCATTCTTTGAAAGTGACGTAGGTCTTTGCGAATCCAGACAGTCTGCAAGAAGCCTGTGGTTACTTTCTATGGAAATCCATTGATGTAATATTGAAAATACAAATCTAGAAACTGACTCATAGATTTCCTTTACACAATTGGACTCTAGATGGTACTTTAAAAATGCCAGAACAGTGTATTACTTTATATCTGGACAGGTTTTCAGAGGCCCAGGGCAGAGGAGAGGACCTGCAGGTGCCGGGTGGGTATACAACAGAGGGAAGGGCCCAGGAGTCTTGTGGCCCAAATGGCATCCCCTTTCTTTCACCCTTATTCCGTACCAGCACCCCTCCTGGGCTCTGACTCAGCTCTGTGTCGAGCCCACTCAGTGCACCTTCGGACACCAGGCTCTCCACATCCACCACAGTGTCTGCTTGTTGCCACCTCCCAAAGGGTTAGGAGACTCTTGCCATTTTGATGCAAGTTCGGAATAGTAACTAGGTGTCGCACTAGCATTCCATACCTTTCCGTCATGATGAATCATCCATGGCAAAGATGACACTTACTGGTCTGAGTTGATTGATTGAATCATTACTTCATTCATTCGTTCAGTCATTAACAAATATTTACTGGATGCCTACCTTGTGCCAGGCTCTGTGCCTAATACTGTTAAAGGATTATTTTTATTAAGGATTTTTTCTTGGTGGGGGAGGGGGCAGTTTTAGATTCACAGCAAAACTGAGGGAAAGAAAAAGAGATTTCCCATATACCCTCTGGTCCCACACATGCACCACCTCCCCCATTATCACCATCCTGCAACAGAGTGGCACATGTGTGACAAACGATGGACCACCACTGACACGTCATCACCCTTAGTCCATAGTTTACATTCGGGTTCACTCTTGGTGTGGTACATTCTGTGGGTTTAGACAAACATATAATAACATGTATCCACCTTTATGGCGTCATGCAGAGTATTTTCTCTGCCCTAAAAATCCTCTATGCTCCGACCATCCCGCTGCTCTTAAATTCCCATGAAGCTATCAACAGATAGTGTACCAGTGCTTTATGAATAAAACACGTCACATCGATTATCACCCCTCTTTCCTTCCTACTTGAGAAAACATATCCGAGCACAGGCATTCTGATAGAAATGATTTTACATATCATAATAGATAATGGCATTGTGATAGGAAAAGTCTTGAATCAGGTCTCATTCATGATCTACAAAGCAAATCATTCAGAAACTCTTGTATTTAAATGGTCATTGCCAACAAATCATGCCGGACGCACTTCAGCTGAAGGTGGGAACAGCAGTTGAGGTGCTAGGTCTCATGGCCTGAGACACTCCATTGGGGTTTTCAAAAAGAGTACGATTAATCCACCCAGTAGTCTTTTGACTCTGTGACAAAAACAACTGCATTGGGCCACAATGCAATTTATGAAGGAAGTCATTCAATACTTTTTACCAACTGCCAATCAGTACTCTCTTAGGATGTGGGAGGAACACTGGCTGTGCTACAGAATCACAGGAGGGCATGGCACTTCATCCAAATGCTAAACATATACTAAAATTGGGCAGATACAGAGAAAACTAACATGGTAACATGGCCCCTGACCAAGGATGGCTGATGATTTGTGAAGCATTTCATATTTTTCTTTTGTATCTGTATGAGATGATGGCTATTTAAAAAAATTTTTTTAACGTTTATTTTTGAGAGAGACACAGAGTGTTAGCGGGGGAGGGTCAGAGAGAGAGATGGAGACACAGAATTGGAAGCAGGCTCCAGGCTCTGAGCTGTCAGCACAGAGCCTGATGCAGGGCTCAAACCCATGAACCACAAGATCATGACCTGAGCTGAAGTTGGCCGCTTAACCAACTGAGCCACCCAGGCGCTCCGAGATGATGGATACTGACTGACCTTATTGTAATAATCATTTCATGATATATGTCAGATCATTAGGCTATACACTCTAAACTTATGCAGTGCTGTGCATCAATTATATCTCACTGAGACTGGAAAAACAGACCGACAATTTCCATATGATCCAGCAATCCCACTTCTGGGTATATAGCCAAAAGCATTGAAAGCAGGACTCAAACAGATCCTTGTACACCAATATTCATAGCCTCATTCACAGTAACCGAAAGGTGGACAGTTGAAATGTCCATTAACAAATGAATGGATAAACAAAGTGTGGGATGTACATGCAGGACAGTATTCCTCAGCCTTGAAAAGGAAGGAAATTCTGATACATGTTACAACATGGATGAAGTTAGCATTATGCTTAAGTGAAAGAAGCCAGTCATAAAAGGATAAATACTGTATGATTCCAATTATGTGAGGTACCTGAAAGAGACAAATTCATAGAGACAGAAGGGAGAATAGAGGCTTTGGTAACCTCTATTACCAGAGGAGAAGGGAATCGGGAGTCATTGTTTGATGGATAGTAAATTTTATGTTATGTATAGTTTACTACATACACAAACAAAAAGAGTCACCCTAGGAACCTTAGAAACACACAGATACCCGGGCTATCCTCCTCAGAGACTCTAAGGTTTTTAAATTTTTTTAAATGTTTTATTTATTTTTGAGACAGAGAGAGACAGAGCACGAGAGGGGAGAGGCAGAGAGAGAGGAAGACACAGATTCCAAAGCGGGCTCCAGGCTCTGAAGTGTCAGCACAGAACCCGACGCAGGGCTTGAACCCACAAACGTGAGATCATGACCTGAGCCAAAGTCAGAGGCTTAACTGACTGAGCCACCCAGGTGCTTGACAGAAACTCTAATTTTAATTGGTCTCAGGTGGGGCAGCAGTCGCTTTTAATATCCCTCAAGTTAGGCCACAGTCAGGCTTAAGAAGGGATGCTTCATCTCCGGGGCAGTGAGGCTCAGCCTTGACTATACATTAGAACTGTTTGGGGAGTTTTACGATACTCTGATGTCTGAGTCTTATACACCCAGGATTCTTACTTAATTGGCTTGGGGATGCTGCCTGGTCACAGAGGTTTTCTGAATTCTGCCTCTGATTCTAATATGCAAGCTAAGGTGAGAACCTTGCCCTGGGGCACCCCACGATCTCTGCCTTTCAGTCCACCTTTGGAGATCAAGTGTTTTGTATGTCGGTGATGAAATCAAGGGCATACTGCAGGACGGACTTCTGATGACAGTCAAAGGGCAAAGGTCACTTGGATTCCTTCTCTTTCCTTCCACAGAGTCAGAATGTTAAAAATGGGAGAAGAAAAGGCCAGTAGAGGGCCCAGGAAAAGGGGTCCATCTAGTAGGCTCACTCTTAGAAGAGACCATAGGGAGAGGAAGGGGGAAAGAGAGCTGGGGAGAGTGAGGGACACAAATCATGAGAGACTATTGAATACTGAAAACGAACCTGGAACTGAAGGGGGAGGGGGAAAAAGGGAAGGGGGTGATGGTCATGGTGGGGGGCACTTGTGGGGAGAAGCACTGGGTGTTATATGGAAACCAATTTGACAATAAACTATTAAAAGAAGAGAAAGGCTCTTTATTCTTCCTGTAGGCGGCCAGCTCCTACCATGGACAGTGCTCTCTGTCCTGTCCCCAATCCCCCTTTGAGTTCCCCTTCCTCCCCAGGAGAGGCTCAGAGCTGACCTGCTCAGCCAGGGTCCCAAAGAGCCAGGGCCATTGAGAGTACCTCAATCAAGGGACCATATTGCTGGCGCATGGAAAATTGGCCAGCTTACCTTAAAAGAACTTGAGATGTAGGCATACACCATTCTCTGAGTGATCCTGACTTAACCTTCAGCCAATCTTTTGTCGCTTTCCTCTTCCTTACTATTTGTATTTCTCTTTACATAAATGCTGGCTAACTCTGCTTAATAGGTTCTGTTGTATCCTGCTGTCTTGTTTGGGAACGGCTGACTCCAGCATTTGGTCCTTGGAACCAAGGCCAACTAGACCAGGGGTGGGGTAGGGATTTAGTCATGAAGCTGAAAGGCAATGTGGGATCAAGGTGGCATCTAAATTCAGGAAGTCTGGAGAGAACCGATGAGGCTAGTTCTGCTCTAGGCCTCGTGGCAAAGTAGTGATTCCCCATTAGTCTGTGTCGTTTCATCAGTGTAGAATCCCACCTTAAGGATTTTGGCCAGTCACTTATGCAGTGGTGGTAAGTGCCTTTAACGTCCCAGGTGTAACATTCCCTCTTTCCACTTCTATGGCCCTTGGGAATGAACCAGACATTGGCAGGGGGACCTGGAGTTCCAGATCCTGGTTGTCCTTTCAGACACAGCTGTCGAGAGAAACAATATAAAACAGAATCTGTGTTTCCTAGGAACATATGTTTTTGTTAAGGAGATAAATTATATAAACGTGAAAAAGTGGCAAAGAACAGTTTTTGGTGTTGAGAGAGAGAGAGCGAGTTTGATGAGGGGAGAGGGGCAGAGGGAGAGAGAGAGAATCCCGAGCAAGCTCCATGCTCAGCACAGAGCCAATGCAGGGCTTGATCCCATGACCCTGGGCTCATAACCTAAGCTGAAACTAAGAGTTAGATGCTTAACTTACAGAGCCACCCAGGTGCCCTCAAAGCAAGGTTTTGGATCTTAGGATTTCTCTATTGTTAGTGTATTATAGCCAAATAGTTTTTCAGAGACTTATTAAAGGCCTAGGGATGAGCCAGGAACAAAGAGAAATAAACTTCTAGGATTAGGAATGGTGGGCCCAGAGACTAAAAGAATCTGAGCAATGAAGGCACAATTATTACCTGGATAATAATGGCATAATTGATATATTTTTTAAAATGCAGCCGTGACCATTTCTAGTTAATGACACGAACCTCTGCATGCGAACACACTTAGGTAGAAAGGTGGCTACCTGCATTTGTCTCCAGAGGTGACCTGATGTGTTTTCTGGGGTGACTCATGAAAGACCTTAGCAGACTTTCACAGAGATTATAGTGATGGATTCAAATTTCCCGATCGCTTTGAGTTTGGGAATTCCTTGGGATAGTACCTTGAACACATATTTGGTGGGTTGGATTGGGGGAGTGGACTAGATGCTAAGTCCCCTTCAATCCTAAGCTTTTGAGTAGAAAGGCAGTAGGTCCCAGAGGGAGGACAGCATGTGAACAAAGACAAGCCAAGGAGGGTAACTGCAGCTGGTCCAGGATCAAGTTAAGCAAATTAGCATGTAAATGCAATTTATTTGTGTGAGACTGAGGGGCAATGTTTAAACGACTGACAGATCAAGTTGTACCATATTAGTTATTTGCTAAAATGAGATGTTGGGAGCAAGTATGGCTATTTCAGATGGATGGACATAGTATTAAATTCAAGTGCAAGTAATATTTATTTGTTAGGGGAAAGGTGAGAAGAAGTGCATGTTTAGTTGACCAGTAGCTTAAATCATATTTAAGGTCTTTAAGACATTAGTTACATGCTAAGCCTCATATGCTAATTATTCATTTGTTCTGTAAAGCCTTGTCGGTGAAAACTTTTCTTTGGGACATTTTTGTAGGAGGCTAGTTGACATTGTGAATAACAGGGCATTTATTTAAAATACTCTATAATTTAAATTTTTCATAGGTGACTGTAATGAATTTTATGTCATGGGGTTTTGCTGTATATAGAGCAGGGCTCTTCAGTTCCTGGAAATTTTTGAAAGTTTATTTATTTATGTATTTTAAGGGAGGCAGAGACAGCATGAGTGGAGGAAGGGCAGAGGGAGAGGGAGAGAAAGAGAATCCGAAGCTGGTTCCAGGCTGCCAGCACAGAGCTAGACGTGGGACTTGAACTCATAAAATCGGAAGATCATGACCTGGGCTGAAAAACTAAGAGTTGGATGCCTAACCTGACTGAGTCACCCAGGCGCTTCTCTCCTGGAAATTTTTAGGATATCTTAATAGAGGTAATTAATGATTATTTCATGCCAATGAGAAGAGCTGCCGACAAATACACGTAGTCGCCTGTTTAACACCGTAAGCATGGAATGTCGGCCCTAGAGAGCACTTTGGCTGACCTAGCCCAACACCTTCAAGTTCAGAGGAGAGCCCTGTGGCCTAGAGAGGTTTTCTGCCCTTTCTTGAACCCCTACGAAGTATTCTCAAAGTGTGGTCCTTGGACCAATAGCATGAGTTTCTTAGAAATGCAAATTCTCAGGCCCCACTCCAAACCTCCTAAATAGAAACTCTGGGATGGGACCAACGATATGCAGTTAACAGCCTTGCAGGTGACTCGGATCCCCCTGAGTCTTTAAGAGCGACTCCCCCACACACTGGCTTTAAAATACCTTGGGGCAATAACTTCCCTTAGATCGCTCTCAGCCACACGGAGAATTACTTCCTGTTTTATGTCTAAATTTATCTACGTCAGGCTTCGACGGGCGTGTCACACAGTCTTCACAAACGTACAGACACTTCTCTTACGTTCTTTTCTGGGTAGCAGGGCAGGATGGGTCTCAGCAGAAGGGGAAGCAAGCCAGCTGAGAGCAGGCATGAAGACAGAGCTGGCATGGGCACGGTGTGGGGAAGCAAAGACTCATCTTCATCCCACACTTTGAGAATTTGGTAATCCATGACCCACCTCCAGAGAGCAGCACAGTTGAGTCTGGGGTCTAAGTTTCTAAGACAACACAGAATCAAGGGAGTGCAGAGGTGTGGGGTGGGGGCGGGGGTGGTGGTGGAAACTTAGGATGTACATAGTAGAGAAGACGGGAGTCTAGAATACCAGCCGACGGTGCTCCAGAAATTGTCTGAGTAAAAGCAAGACAGAATTGAGAAGGGGCCAGCCCTCTGGGAGTTGACCATTGTTGACAAGCTGAAAAACTAAGGTTCCACAGGGATTGGCTGTGATTCGCGGCTTGATTCCACTGCTCCCCACCCACTCCTGCCTACCCAGGTAGCAGAGAAATCCAGGGATTCAAGATGCCCAAGAAATTGGGGATTCCTCTGCCAAGGGAGCCATGCGAGGCCACTGTGTCTGAGGTCTTCCCAGTGCTGGCTGGAAGAACTGTGCCATGCGTGGCCATTGTTTGATCTGCCTAGAGTGGAACTCTCGTCTCAGAAATACTGCTTCTCAATGCGTGGCTCAATGGGAGCCCTAGTTTCTCACAATCTGTTTCTTTAACTCAGTGATTGGCTGGGAAGGCATTTTCCCCAAACTTGGCCAGATGAAGAGGGTTTCAGACTGTGTCACATGGCAAAACTGAGAGGTATAAATCTGAGCCGTTTGGTGACCATGTCCCCAAGGGCTGTGTGGAAGCAGCCAGTGATGTGGCAGGAAAAAGGGACCAGTGCACTGAGAAGAAATGGGAAGTGGAGAAAGGATCCGTAATGCTCCCGTCTCTGGCTGTGGTCGTGCCTGAGCCTGGCTCACAGCTACCTCTTCGGCAGTTCAGTCAGCTGAGCCAACAACAAAGTCCCGTTTTTATAGTAGGGGAGGGGGGGAAGGTGTCTTCTACCCTCCTGGGCGTGGTACCTGGGGCCAGAAAATTATACTGACAAAAGACAAATGAACAAGAGAAAAGGATTATTCTGTATGCACAGGAAAACCATCAAAGGAAGTAGTTGGTTTATTAAATGGTTAAAGGAATGTATACCTCATTTAGGAGAAGAAAGGTGGGGGGAAAGCTTCTGATGGGAAGAACAAATAGGTTTCCTTAAAAGGATTTAGGCTATCCTTTTTTCTTTTAAGTTTACTTACCTATTTTAAGAGAGAGGGAATACGTGAAAGAGGGAGGGACAGAGAGAGAGAGAGAGAGACAGAATATCCCAAGTAGGTTCCGAGCTACCCGTGCAGAGCCTGACTCAGGACTCCATGTCACAAACTGCCACAAACTGTGAGATCATGACCTGAGCCAGGATCGAGAATCTGGCACTTAGCCAACTGAGCCACCAAGGCGACCCTTAATATCCCTTTTTAAATTTACAATAGAAACAATATGAAAATAGGAGAAAACACTAGCATCAAAAATGGTAAGAAGTCACTCTTAGAAAAAATTTGTAACTGTGCAAATAGGCAGGAAAGGCAGACGGGTTTTAGAAAAAAAGATGAGGATAAGAAAGTTTGTGATGATGCGTGTCCGTATGGGGGTGGGAGTGGTCTTTCCATCTTCAGGGGCATAAAACTGCCCTGGAGAAGGGATTTGGAGTAGGTTTTATTCATGGTCTCCCTTCTGGGAGTAGATGGGCCCTAAGAGGGGTTTATGTAGCTGTATTTCCCAGAAGTTCCTGCTTTTAGGGATAGGGGAAGTTCCTAAAGCATCTGCTGAGTCTCAAATGTCTTCAGCTTAAAATAATCATTACGCCAACGTGGCATATTTTGGTGTGGCCTATTCCTCTTTTTTTAAAGTTATTTATTTATTTTTGAGAGAGAGATAGAGAGCACAAGCGGGGAAGGGGCAGAGAGAGAGCAAGGGAAACAGAAGATCCAAAGCCGGCTCCAAGCTGAGCAGAGAGCCCAATGTGGGGCTCAAACTCATGAACCATTAGATCATGACCCCGGGCCAAAGTGAGACGCTTAACCGACTGAGCCACCCAGGCGCCCCTTAACTTCGTTTGTTAAAGAGCAGTTTTAGGTTTACAACAAAATAGAGAGGACAGATACAGAGATCTCCTGGGTACCTTTTGTCCCCACACCTGTGTGGCTTCCCCCATTATCAACGTCACTCGCCAGAATGATGCATGTGTTAAAAGTGATAAGTCACTTTGTCATATCATAAGCACCAAAAGTCCATAGTTTGGGGGCGCCTGAGTGGCTCAGTCAGTTGAGCATCCCACTCTTGATTTCAGCTCAGGTCATGATCTCATGGTTGGTGAGATCAAGGCCCGTCTCAGGCTCTGTGCCGACAGCAAGGAGCCTGCTTGGGATTCTCTCTCTAACTCTCTCTCTCCTCAAAGGAGGAGAGAGCCCCTCCTTTGCTCTCTCTCTCTCTCTCTCTCTCAAAAATAAATAAATAAACATTAAAAAATTCCATAGTTTACCTTAAAATTCACTCTTGGTGTTGTATATCGGTGGGGTTTAGACAAATGGACAACAACCTATATCCATCATTCTAATGTAATACAGAGGATTTTCACTGCCCTAAAACTCCTCCCTGTTCTACCTCGTCACCTTTGACAACTACTGATTTTTTTTCGTCTCCATAGGTTTGCCTTTTCCAGAATGTCATATCATTGGAGTCATGCAGTATGTAGCCTTTTCACATTGGCTTCTTTCAGTTGGTAAGATGCATTTAAGGTCCTTCCATGTCTTTTCGTGGTTTGATAGCTCATTTATTTTTAGTGCTGAATATTATTCCACTATCTGGATGTTCCACAGTTTATTTTTCCACTCACCTGTGGAAGGACACCTTGGTTGCTTCTAAGTTTTGACAATGACAAAGTAAGCTGCTGTAAACATCCGTTGTACAGGTTCTTGTGTGGACGCAAGTTTTCTTCTCCTTTGGGTAACTGCCACGGAACGGGACTGTGGGGTTATAGGCTAAGAGTATGTTTAGTTTTGTAAGACACCACCAAACTTGTCCCAAGTGGCTCTACACTTTTAGTTGCTGTGAGCAATGAATGCGAATCCATTTACTGTCGTTGTCCCCACACTGAAATTTTGCACATTCTTTAATCTTGTGAAAACTATGTGTTTAGAAGAATTTGCTTCTAGAAATTGTTTGCCAAAGAATTTTATCACTGTAAGGAATTCATGTCCACTTCTTTGCACAATATTAACCAATTTATGCTTTTCTTTTTCTGGATAGCATGTTACTGTTCACCCTGTGGATTACTTATTCCATTTAGATGCTCTGACATTTTATGACAGATCCCATTAAAGGAATCTCTGGAAGACATATTTTTGTTTTTGTTTTGAGGTTTTTTATTTTTTTTGTTTTGTTTTGTCTTTTTGCATGGAAATATTATTGGCAGCTCTACAGCCTTGAGCCTGAAGTCATTTGTAACATCAGCTGGGCCAACAGTAACTCAGCGTCATCCCCAGTGGTCTTCAGAACTCAGCAATGGATACTTCCTAATTCTGGTGACTTGATATTCAGGTCATTTGTCAAGTGAGTTTTAAACATCTTCTGTTTAATTGAATGCTCTACTCCTATTTGCTTCAAAAGATATTTGGGGACAAGTGTATCCCTAAAATATGGAGTAAAGAAAGACTGAGGCAGAGAAAGCTCAAATGAAAGCTCGTTTCATTCCTGAGTGCATAGTTGCACTGCGTTCATCTAGTACCGAGTGAAATAACATGGACTCTGCGTTGTGACTGCAAACTTTTGGTTTCACCCTGTTATGTTTCCTCCCTTTGTGGTTAGCTGCTTGGGAGGGGATTTCCGGAGATGTGGGCTCTATAGTTTGTTTCCCAAAATATTTTGCATTGTTTTGGGCAAGAGGGTGTATTACCTGCTCTGTCGTATAATTTATAACCATAATCATATGAATGTAATGTGCCGTGGTGGTGACACGTTCTTTCATAAGAAAAGAAAGCTTAAAAAAAGACAGATTCTTTTCAAATTTGGTAAAATATACATAATATAAAAGCTTACTATTTTAACCATTTGTAAGTGTACAATTCAGTGGCATGAAGTTCTCAGTTTTGTGCGACCATAGCCACACTCTATTCCCAGAACTTTTTTGTCATCACAAACAGAAGCTCTGTGTCTGCTACACAGTAACCCCCCATTTCTCCTTTTGCCCCTGGTCCCTGGCAACCTCTATTTGGCTTCCTGTTTCTATGAATTTGTCTATTCTAGGTTCCTGATGTAAGTTGAATCATACAATATTTGTCCTTTCATTTCTGACTTGTTTAACTTAACATGACACTTTCTAGGTTCATCCATGTTGTAGCATGTTTCAGAATGTTATGCTCTTTGAAAGCTGAATAATATTCCATTGAATGTCTATACCACATTTTATTTATGCATCTGATGGTGGACACTTGGGCTGTTTCCACCTTTTGGATATCGTGAGCAGTGCTGCCACGAACATTATTGTACAGGGCTCATTGTGTCCCTACTTCCAATTCTTGTGGGTATTTACCTAGGATTAATTGTGTTCAACTCTTTGAGGAGCTGAAGAAAAGAAAACTTTTGAACCATCGTATTTTTTTTTCACTAACCACAAGTTGGGTCTGCAGGCCTTAAATGTGATGTGACAGAATGTCTGAGGTTACACTATTGCCACTTGGGTACACCCCACAGTGTGTGAAATGCTCTAGAAGCTGGTTTGGTATTCCTGATACACGGCGTGACTGGGGGAGGCAATTCACTTTGGGGTGTCTTGTCTGAACCCACCATATTTCCTTTTGAAATATGTCTTTTCCCAAGCGGACCCTGATTTCCAGGACAACTCTAAAACTAACCCTGCATCCTTGGATTGATCCAGACTGGGGCCTCTATAGAACTGGACTAAATTTCAGGGTTGCTCCTGGCAAGTCTAGAAAACCACCTCCCTCTTCCTAAACACATTCATCACCAAGTCCCGCCACTTTTTCTTCCCCCATGGCACTCGATGCTCTTTCCTTTCTATGTCTGCTGCCACCATCCTGGTCCAAGTTACCCTCCTCTCTCTTGTGAACTCCTAAAACAGCATGTCTTGCTGATCTCCCCCATCCATACTTCTTCACACGGAAGCCAGAATGATTTTTCTGAAGTTCCGATGTGCTCATGTGACCAACAGGGTTTTGGTAGAGGGGACGAGACACGATGATTCTAAAGTTCATATGGAGAAGTAAATAGGTAACAATGAGGAAGTTTTTGAAAAACAAGCGTAATGACTGAGAAGAGACCAGCCCTTTCAAATATCAGAACAGATTTAAGAAGCCCTAAGTACTAACATGGTTTTACATCACACATGGGTAAGCAGGTCAGTGAAACAGACTACAGGACTGCAAAAGAGACCCAAAATAGATGAGAACTAAGTTATAATGAAGGTGGCACTTTGAATCAGTGGGAAAAGCTTGATTTTGACTAGTTGGGTGTTGAGACAAAAAAATTGTTTTCTTAACTCATGCATCACACTAAAGTGCCAACTGTATCAAAATTTTAGATAATATTTTATTTTTATTCATTTTTAAAAGTTTGTTTTTGAGAGAGAGAGAATGCATGTGTGTATGTGTGAGTGTGCTTGTGAGCAGGGCGGGGCAGAGAGAGAATCCCAAGTAGGCTCCTTGTCAGCCGCCCGACTATGTGGGACTCGATCCCACCAACCCTGAGATCAAGACCTGAGCTGAAATCAACAGTTGATGCTCAACTGACTGAGCCTCCCGGGCACCCTAATAATATTTTTAAACAATGAAACCATAAAAATATAAGAAGAGAATTCAGGAGAATGTCTTTATATTAAGAGAAGGAAGGGCCTTCTGAATATGAAAAATCTCAGAAGACTTGAAAGAAAAGACTCGTGAATTTATGTCCACACAGATGAAGATTTTATTCGTGGAGAAATAGCATAGATAGTGCAAAATGCGAGTGACAAGGGGTATTATTAGGAAAAAGGGTATTATTCTTCACATATAAAGTACTCTTATAATATAAAAAGATTAATTATCAACAGAAAGATGAGCAAAGAATATGGACAATTCACAGAGAAAATCATTCAAATGGCTTTTGAATATATGAAAAGATACTTGACTTCTTTTTAAATAACAGAAATGCATTTAAATAATAGAAAAATACTAATTCCACTAGTAAATTGGCAAATAAAAAGTTCTGATACTAGATTGTGTTTCAAATCTGGTATCTCATATATTGCTGGGAAGAATGTAAATTTGTATAATTCTTTGAAGGACAATTTAACAGTGTCTATCAAAATGAAAAATGCACTTACTGTTTGATCTAACAATTCCATTTCTAGAAATTTATCTGAAGAATATGAGACTCACAGGATGCCCTGAGAACATTCTAGAATAAGTTATTTATTCTGGTATTCTGGTACATGAAAGATTTTCAGGAAGGAGTCAACACTGGAGAAGTAAAACATCTGACACTTTCTTAGCTAAGATAGAAGAGATTCTCCATTGGGGTGCCTGGGTGGCTCAGTTGGTTGAGCGTCTGACTTTGGCTCAGGTCATGATCTCACAGTCCGTGGGTTTGAGTGCCGTGTCGGGCTCTGTGCTGATATCTCAGAGCCTGGAGCCTGCTTTGGATTCTGTGTCTCCCTCTCTCTCTGCCCCTCCCCCACTCATTCTCTGTCTCTCTCAAAATAAAATAAAGACATAAAAAAAAATTTACAAAAAAGGAAGAAATTCTCCACCATCAGCCAGTGTCTGATATGGTACAAGTACGGACACATGGATGGTTGCAGAGATCTAACTACAGTGAAGGCTATTGCTTGCTGAGTTCTAAAGTTGGAGAGAGATATCCTCAAGATTTCTTCTGGGACCAACATTAATTTTTACATGAATTTCCCTCCAAAAATTACCCATATTTCCCTGCCACGAGTAACTTCCCCATAACCCCACACTTAATATTCTGATGAAGCACATATCATATCTGCCTCTGAGACCAGCTCCGTCATTTGCAAGGCCCACTGTAAAATGAAAATGCAAGGCCCTTTGTTCAGAAATAATTAAGAATTCCATGGTGACAATAGCAGAACATTAACCCAAACGCAGGGCCCTTGGAGCAAGAGGCCCTGTGTGACCTCCCCAGGTCATAGGCCCACGAGACCTCCCCAGCTGCCCTCCCGCTAACTGGTCCAGCTATACCCACCTTCTGTGTAGTTCCGTTGGCCAAGCCAAGCTTTTCCACACCTCACTTTGCACAAGCTGTTACTTCCACCAGAATGTTCTTCTGCAGACCCTTTATCACTCTCTCCAAAGGGCCTACTCATCTCTCAAAACCCCCTTGAGATGTTGCTGCCCTGAAGCATCCTCCACCCCATTCCCCCTCTCTTCCCTCCTGCGTACTTTCCTGGGTCCCTGTGCACACCTGTATGAGGACAGAGGTTTTGTCTTCTGCTTGTCTGTCTGCCCAGCCCCCAGTGTCAATTACGAACAATTATTGGTCACTTAGCATATAGCAAGTAGTGTGTTCGGAACACTCCGTCAGTAACTCACCCCCCATCAACCCAAGGAAGAAGCTATAATTATCCTCATTCACCAAAGGAGTTTCAGGGAGATGCACTGTGTCCAAGGCCACACAGATGTGCTAATGAAAGTGGGTTGAGTTTAACAATTCAGTGCATAAATAACTCTTACCAGTGGCCGAAGCCACAACAATAGATTGTTAAGCCCACACTTGAAATAGCTTTGTATACACAAACCTAAGGAAATAGAGACTCTAATCAGGCAACCAGGGGTCCCCCTTACTTAAAGGGGACAAGAGCGCCTTAAATATTGAAGAGGCTGTTTTCCTACTGCTAATTTTCATCAATGATGGTGATGTCTCAAAATGGAGGTTCCTGTCTTTTAGGTAAACATTTGCCTCTCTTTGCATTCTCTTTAAAATGCAAATATTCTCCAAAGTTAAGGCAAGAAGGTCCTAACTCTAAGTAGTATGCTTATCACAGACTTTTCTACTCTAGCCTGAAGCAGAATAGAGAAATACGTGGCTAAATCTAATTACATGACATGGGGGACAGGTGGCTGATTGTCTTTCAGTGTCCTAGTGTTTTCGTCATGTGGTTCACTGGCTACTTGTATGAAGTGTGTGGGGGTGGGGCGGGGGGAGGTTGTTAAAAATGAAGTTATGTGGCCTTGAACTCAGACCCATTTAGTCTGAATCTCTGGGAATGGGCCCTTAAATCGTGCATTTGAACAGAGCCCCAGGCAGACGCATGATGAAATTCAAAACTAACTGCTTTAGGGGCACCTGCATGGCTCAGTTGGTTAAGCATCCAATTCTTGATCTCAGCTCAGGTTATAAAGTCACAGTTCATGAGTTTGAGCCCCAAGCCGAACTCTACACTGACCGTGCAGAGCCTGCTTGGAATTCTCTCTCTCCTTTCTCTCTCTTTCTCAAAAATAAATAATCTAAAAAAAAAAAAAGAAAGAAAGAAAAAGAAAGAAAGGAAAACAAAACAAAACCAACCACTTAAAGGTCAGTGTAAACTCTGGACAGAATGAGATGTTTTGTTCTCATCACTAATTCTATTTCTGCATGAAAATTATGGGGGGACATCCCACAATACGGCATGGTAAGGGCAGAGGGAATACTGAAATGGGGGAGAAAAGTGGAATTGAAAGAAAAGATCTAGGGAATGACACCTCAAAACTTTTCATTCCCTCCTAGGGATTTTGATTTTACATGCCTTTCAGTAAGTCAGTCCTTTGAAGGAGCATGAGGAACGCACGTGAGAAGACAGTAATATCTACGACCTGACCTGCCCATTTGTTCAAAGACCATGGTTTGAGCCGTTGCCAGCTGGGCGCCCTGCTAACTCCTGGAGACAGAGGCTCAGCAGGTCTTTCTCTTAAAGCTTACAGACTGGTTGAGAGAGAGTTAACACATGAGAAAACTAAGGGGTTGATACTGATACTTGTTTTCAAAACTTGAGTGAAGTAAAGGAGTAAGTTGTTATGTTACTGATACAAATGTAAAGCTGTTTGGTTATAGTGTTTCAGTTTTCCTATATGGGGGGAAAGTTAAAATGAGGAAGTCCGTGGCTCTTTTAGGGGTTGAGACATTTTATTTGCGGTGAAAAGGGCTGGCCGGGCACTGGGCAGTCCGGCATTGCGGCACACGTAAGGGTCATTTCATCAACAATACAAATGATTCATCAGGAATTGATTTATTAAAAAAATTTTTAATGCTTTTATTTGTTTTTGAGAGCGAGAGAGAGACAGAGTATGAATGGGAGAGGGTCAGAGAGAGAGGGAGACCCAAAATCCGAAGCAGGCTCCAGGCTCTGAGCTGTCAGCACAGAGCCCGATGTGGGGCTTAAATCCATGAACTGTGAGATCATGACCAGAGCTGAAGTTGGACGCTTAACCGATTGAGCCACCCACATGCCCCTGGAATTGATTTATTTTAATGGTACTGTTTTCAGAATATAGCAGACTTACTCTCCACTCCATGCCCCTCCTCAGCCTTTGACTATGTCTGAATCTTTGCTTGTCAGAATCTGTAATTTGGGTCAAATGAGGAAGTTGGATCAGGTCCTCGTGAAGGCCTTTGCAGTTGCTTCTGTCCTACAAAAGTGGGATTCTCCATGCCCTTTAGGCTGGAAATGGAAATGGAGCAGGAAAAAAGTATGAGATGTGTCTCAGTTAAGTCTGGACAGATCCACCTACATCAAGCACGGCCACAGCAGAGCCCATTACAGGTGTGGTATCTGTCACACCATCTTGGGCAGGAATCCCAAAGACAGGAAGCCACGGCCTCCAGCCTTCCAGGACTTTGCAAGATCATTGAGAAAACCGCACAGACCAAGTAGTCAGAGGCCGCCTCCTCCTCCCCGTCTTGGCCAGAGTGGATCTCCAGGGAGGTCAGCACAGCCGTGCTGCCATCACCACACTGATTTTTAAGAACCCAAGGAATTCAAAGTGCCAAAACAAATGAGTGACATGTCAGTTCAGAGAAGGGAGCTTGCCAGTGGGAGGGTGCCCCTTGAGTTGAGCCATGAAAGAGGCAGAGGGACCGGTCAGCATAGATACAATAGGAAATATACACCCCATGTTGAATGGGGTGTTCGGGGCTGGGGTAGGGGGACGAGGAGAAGGACCTGGTGGGGGCAGAGTGCCTACCGGGAAGTAGCAGAGTTCAGCGAAAGCATTTCTACCTACTAATCAAGGTATTGTGGTCCTGGCAAGGTATTACAGTCCCAGATAGACGAGCTTAATGCCAGTAGGTAGTAAAGCCCTCTTTGAGAAGTCTCTGATGTCCGAGTGACAGTCTATGTCACCGATGGAGCTCTGATCATTCCCCATTGACTGGGGTGAGGGCAGGGCTAACATGGAGAAGAAAGCTGAGGAAGCCGGGGGAGGACAAATGTTTGAATACAAGGCCTGCACCCTCCCTGCAGAAGAGCGGAGCCATCCAGAAACACGACCCGCAGTTCCCTCAGGATTTACTTCTGGGTTGGCACGGGACAATGGAGGACTTGGGAATGTTGGGTCGAGATGTCTGGCTTCACTCCATTAAAAATGGGGAATCATCGAAGGTTTATCAGCAAGGGAGAAATGTGAGGAACAACAGCGGTGTTTCTAGAAGACTGGCCCGATGGCTGCCTGCTGGAAGCCTCGGCTGGTGCGGCTGTGGTGCCCGAAGAGGTGGCGACAGCAGTAGACCTGGACAGAGGAGGTTGATGGGCTACTGCTGAGGTCCCATCGCTTAGGGGTGTGGGGGTGGGGGAGGAGGTTGGACAGGAAAAAGAAGGTCTCAAACGAACCCTCATAAATAAATGCATATGGAGAAGTGTTTGTGTAACACACCCAGTTGTCAACTGGCTGTTACATCATTACCAGCACACACAGCCACAGTTTTCAGGACAGAGATGCTAGTTTTTCACCCTGGGATAAGGTTCTCTTTTTGTCCTTGGGAAGACAGGTTTGGGCAACTTATGAGGAAAGTGTCTGTGAAACAGAAAAGAAGGGCCATGTTTTCAGGGCTGTGGTCACAAGCCCTCTGATGGGGGCAGCAAAGGCAGAAGTTTGCTGCTAGAACGCAGCCACGTGAATCTTTTACACAAAGAACAGGACCTAAATGCATGAAGGTTGGACAGGACTTGGGAGTTCAAGAAAGGAGAGAGGACCATGGGGGCAGACCGTTTCAGAAAGGGGTGATTTGGAGGGAACCTCTTTTGTGAAATTTTGCTCCAAGTAAGGAACTTCCCCTTTTCCTGCTCATTTATCAATTAGGTAGAATTGACTGGTCCCTTAACTGACCACAAAACTATAAAAGTAAGCGGTAGAAACAGGAAACATAATAGTTTGCCCCAAACCCGGATTTAAGATCAGATGAGCTTTACTGTGCTTTTAAAATGATTGTTACTCATGCAGAATCTTGGGCATTGAGGTCTTCAGAGCTACCTGCCTAGCAGATAACATGTGATCAAAGAAAACAGGAGCTCTGTCTCCTGACCTTTGCAAGCTCCTTAGAGCACAGCATTCCCCCGTCCTCCGAGTTGTTGGAGGGCGGCCTCCTGTGCTGCCTCGTTACATAAGAGTGGCATAATGACACTGTCAAAGGAGCAAGTGCCACACGAGGTGGCTGGTGAGAATTCTCATCTTAGACTTTTGGCTCTCTCGGTATCTGTCACGAGGGATATCATATTCAGGAGGATTTATTCACTAGGTATCTGTTTCTTGGGCTCATAGGAACTGAGATCCGAAATAATCATTCAAAGTCACAGGTTTATCCAGTAGGTCCTATGCTTTTTGACATGACTCAAGAATAAAGGTCAGGTAAAAGGCATCCAAACTGGAAAGGAGGAAGTAAAATTATCTCTGTTTGCAGATAATGTCATCCAATATGTAGAAAACCCTAAGGACACCTCAAAAAAAAAAATAAATAAACCACCACGACTGTTAGAACTAATAAATTCTGTAAAGTTGCAGGATACAAAATCAACAAATATGAGTGGAATTTCTATGTGCTAATAACAAACTATCTGAAAAGAAAATTAAGAAACAACTCCATTTACAATAGCACCAAAGAGAATAAAATACTTATGAGTAAATTTCATCAAGGAGGTGAAAGACTTGTATACTGAAAACTATAAAACACTGATGAAGCAATTAAAGCTGACATAAATAAATGGAAAGACACCTCGTGTTCACAGATTAGAAGAATTAATGTCCATACTACCCAAAGCAACTATAGATTCAATGCAATCTTTTTTTTAATAAAGATTTTAGTCTTACGTTATCTCTGCATCCAATATGGGGCTCAAACTCATGACCCTGAGATCAAGAGTCACATGCTCGTCTTTCTTTCTTTTTAAAAAAAAAATTTTTACAGAGAGAGAGAGCAGGGGAGAGGGGCAAAGGGAAAGAGAGAGAATCCGAGGCTTGATCCCATGATCATGGCTGGGATCATGACCTGAGCTAAAATCAAGAGTTGGACACTCAACTGACTGAGCCACCCAGGTGCCCCACAGAGTCCTATGCCCTTCTGACTGAGCCAGCCCTCAATGCAATCCTTATAAAACTCCCAAGGACACTTTTTTTTTTTACATAAACAGAATAAACAATCCTAAAACTCATATGGAACCACAAAAGACCCTGAATAGTCAAAGAAATTTTGAGAAAGAAGAATAAAGCTGGAGGCATCACATGTCTTGATTTTGAATTATATTACAAAGCTATAGTAATCAAAAAATATGGTAGGCATGAAAACAGACACACAGACCAATGGAACAGAATAGAAAGAAATTCATGTATGTACAGTCAATTAATCTTTGACCAGGACACACAGAACATAAAATGGGGAAAAGACAGTGTTGGGAAAACTGGATCTCTACATGCAAAAGAATGAAATTGGATGCTCATCTTTCACCATACACAAAAAGTAGCTTAAAATGGATTAAAGATTTGAATATAAGATCTGAAACTGTAGAACTCCTAGAGGAAAACATAGAGGAAAAACTTCTTGACATTGACCTTGGCAATGATTTTGTGGATATGACACCAAAAGCATAGGCAGGCAAAGCAAAAAGACACTAGTGAGACTACATCAAACTAAAAAGCTTCTGTTCAGCTGGAGAGACAATCAACAGAGAGAAAAGACAACTGGTACTATGGGAGAAAATATTTGCAAGCCATATGTAAATTATACCTCAATAAAGCTGGAAAAAAATTAAAAATAATAAAGTACAAATAAAAATTGTTTAAAAAAGGTAAGTAAGGGATTCATTAACTGTTTTATTCTATTTTTTAAAAGATTTTAAAACATTTATTTCTTTTGAGAGAGAGAGAGAGAGAGAACAAGTGGAGGAGGGGCAGAGAGAGGGAGACACAGAATCTGAAGCAGGCTCCAGGCTCTGAGCTAGCTGTCAGCACAGAGCCCGAAGTGGGGCTCGAACCCATGAACTGTGAGATCATGACTTGAGCCAAAGTCAGACGCTTAACCAACTGTTCCACCCAAGCACCCCTGTTTTGTTCTATTTTTTAAGCAGCTTTACTAAAGTATAATTTACAGAAAATAAAATTATTTCATTGTTAATGTACAGTTCAGTAATTTTTAGTGTATTTATACTTGTGCAACCATTACCACAATCCCGTTCTAGAGCATTTCCGTATTCCAAAAAGTTCCCTCATGTCCATCTGCAGTTAAAGCCTCCTCCCAACCCCAGATTTAGGAAACCACTGATACATTTTCTGTGTCTATAAATTTTCTTTTGTTTTTAAGATTTTATAGAAGTGGAATAATTCAATATGTAGCCCCTTGTGTTTAGCTTCTTTTACTTAGCATAATATTGAGTTTCTTCTCAAGTTCCTTCTCAAGTTGTAGCATCTCTCAGTTGTCTTTTCTTTTTTATTGTTGAATAGCATTCTATTGTATTCATGGAGATACCATAATTTGTTTTATCCAGTCACTGATTGATAGACACTTGGATTGTTTCTAGTTTTTAGAATACAGGATTTTGTCCGGACTTGTGTTTTTACTTCTTACAGGTAGATTCCCAGATGTAGAATTACTGGGTTCTATGGTAAAGATATGTTAACGTTTTAAGAGATTACCAAGCTGTTTCCTAAACTGGCTGTGCCATTTTGCATTCCCATCAGCATTGTACAAAGATTCCCATACTCATGGATTCTTGGTATTGTCTGTCTCTTTTATTGTAGCCATCGTACTGGGTGCATAGTGGTATCTAATTGTGGTATTTATTTGTGTTTCCCTAATGACTAATGATGTTGAACATCTTTCCATGTGCTTATGAGCCATTTGTATATTTGGTGAAATGTCTATTCAAGTCTTTTTCTATTTAATTGGGTCATTTGTTGTTCTATTATTGAATTTGAAGAGAAATATATATTCCACCCCACCTCCCCAAATATGAGTCCCTTATGAGATATGTGATTTGCAAATATTTTCTCTCAGTATGTGATATGGAATTAAGTCTTTTGAAGCAAAAGAGTTTTTAATTTTGATGAAATTCACTTTCCTAATTTTTACTTTTATGGATCATGCTTAATGGAGGGACAATGGATATACGAACTCTTTGCATAACCCAAAGTCACGATTTTCTCCTACGTTTTCTCCTAGAAATTTATGATTGTAGCACTTAGTTACATTTAGGTCCGTGATCCATTTTGAGTTCAGTTTTTGTGAATGGTATGAGGTAAGTTTCAAAGTTCAGATTTTTTGCATATGGATCTCCAATTGTCCCAGCTCCACTTATCGAAAGGACTATTCTTTCCTTTGTTGAGTTGTCTTGGTATTTTTGCCAAAAATCAGTTGACATAAATGTAGGGATTTCTTTCTGGCTTCTCAGTTCTGATACATTATCTATATTGAGAATCCATTTATATGACGGCGTGCCAGTATTGCACTGTTTTGGTTATTGTTACTAAGTTCTAATAAAAGAGTATATGTCCTCCAACTGTCAATCTTTCTCAAAATTATTTTGGCTGGTTTTTTTTGGTGGTTTTTTTTTTTTTTTTTTTTTACATTTTATGTATTTTTGAGAGACAGAGAGAGACAGAGCCTGAACAAGGGAGGGGCAGAGAGAGAAAGAGACACAGAATCCGAAGCAGGCTCCATGCTCTGAGCTAGCTGTCAGCACAGAGCCTGACACGGGGCTCGAACCCACCAACCGTGAGATCATGACCTGAGCTGACGTCGGACACTCAACCAATGGAGCCACCCAGGCATCCCTATTTTGGCTGTTCTAATTCCACTGCATTTCTATATAAATTTTAGGACACCTGGGTGGCTCAGTAGGTTAAGCATCTGACTTTAGTGCAGGTCATGACCTCACAGTTCTATATAAATTTTAGGACCAGTTTATCAATTCCTACAAAAATCCTTCTGGGATTTTAATAGGGATTGTGTTGAATATATGGATCAATTTGGAGAGAATTGCAACTTTGACAATATTGAGTCTCCCAATCCATAAATGAGGAATGTCTCTCCATTTATTTAGTCTTCAATTTTTCTTTTCAAATGTTTTATGGTTTTTATACAGGCCTTTTTTCTTTTATTTCTAAGTATCTTGTTCTTATGGATACTATTGCAGATAGAATTTTTTTCCTTAATTTTGTTTCTGAATTGTTGTTAGTATATAGCAATACAATTGACATTTTATGTTGATTTATATCTTGTGACTTTGTTATCCATTTTATCAGTTGTGCTGGTTTGTCTGTTGAATCCTTGGGATTTACTGCATGCAGGATCTTGTCATCTGTGAATGAAGATAGTTTTACTTCTTTTTTTCCAATACGGATGCTTTAATGTTTTTTCTTTATTGCCCTGGCTAGAACCTCTTGTACACTGTTGAATAGATGTAGCAAGAGCCATGTCCTGACTTCCCGCTGATATTAGGGAAATAATAATAATAATAATAATAATAATAATAGCAATTCTGTCACCATTAAGTAAAATTGTGAGTTGTTTTGTTTCATTTTGTAGATGCCCTTTATTCCTAACTTCTGAGAATTTTCATCATGAATGGATATTATATTTTATCAGATTTTTTTTTTTCTGCTTCTATTGAGATAGTTGTGCGGTTTGGTCTTTTATACTATCAACAGTGTTTTATATCGCTTTACTGTCAGATATTAAACCATCCTTACATTAGTAGGATAAATCCCATTTGGTCATGGTATATGTTGCTCATTTCAGTTGGTAATAATTTGTTAAGGATTTTTGCACTGATGTTTTTGAAAGATGTTGGTTTTTGGTTTTAGTTTCTTGTGATGTCTTTGTCTGGCTTTGGTATCCGGGTAAATACTGAGGACACACAGAGAGTTTCTACCAACTGCTTTTTTCCTGTGTAAGAACACACTGTCCTGGGGCGCCTGGGTGGCTTAGTCGGTTGAGCGTCTGACTTTGGCTCAGGTCATGAGCTCGGGGTCTGTGGGTTCGAGCCCCACGTTGGGCTCTGTGCTGACAGCTCAGAGCCTGGAGCCTGCTTCAGATTCTATGTCTTCCTTTCTCTCTGTTCCTCCCCCACTCATGCTCTGTCTCTCTCGGTCTCCTAAAAATAAATAAATGTTAAAATAAAATAAGATAAACAAAATTAAATTAAATTAAAAATTTTAAAAAGAATACACTGTCCTCTTTCTTCGCATGTTTCAATAATTTTTTGTTAAAAACTTGAAACTTTAGATAATATATTGTGGTGACTGAATTCTGATCATTCTCCTTCACATAAGTTGTTGCTGCTGCTTGGTTATTTGGTGGTTTATTAAAAATTTTTTTTAATGTTTATTTTTGAGAGAGAGAGACAGACAGACAGACAGACAGACAGACAGAATGTAAGTAGGGGAGGGACAGAGAAAGGAGGAGACAAAATTCAAAGTAGGCCCGATGTGGGGCTCGAACTCATGTAGCGCAAGCCCGTGACTTGAGTGGAAGTTGGGCATTTAACTGATTGAGCCACCCAGCTACCCCATTGTTTGTTAGTTTAGTAACCTGCCTGAGATAAATCTGTGAAATCTGTCTCCCCCAAAGTATGTGGACACAGATATTTCTACTCACTTTTCCTTAACGTATTTAAAAAATGTTTATTTATCTTGAGAGAGTGTAGTGGGGGAGGGGCGGGGGGGCAGAGAACCCAAAGCAGGCTCTGTGCTGACAGCAGTGCGGCCGATGTGGGGCTCGAACCCATGAACCTTGAGACCATGACCTGAGCCAAAGTTGGATGCTCAACTAACTGAGCCTTCCAGGCACCCCTCTTTAAATTTTTCTAAAGCTTGGTTATCTACGGGTCACTCCTGTGTCTGTCTGCATAGCCTCATGTCAGCTAATGAGTAGACAGAGACTGTACTCAAATACCTTGAGCCAGTAAAGCTCCCATCCTCTGTCAATATATCTGTGTGAGGGTAGGGAACACATTCAAGTTTGGGCCATGTTTGAGTCTACCCTGATGCTTACCTTCGGCTGGGCCCTTTTGTGTTTCCTCTGAGCATTCTGGGAATGTGTGGGTGACTAGTTGGGTCCTCTCTGGTCTCCACTGCTCATGCCTGCTACCTCGACCAGACAGATGCTTGCCCCAACCCCAACCTCGTTCTCAAGCTGGTACAGCTGTTGGCCTTCTTCTCATCCTCTACCAGGAACATTGCTAATGCTGCCGGCGTAGGTGTTTTCCACGGCTCTAAATCCAGCGAGTCCCCTTCGACCGTGGCAGAGACGCCAGTGCCACAGCCTGCCTTAGCATAACCTCCGTGACACTGGAGCTGGGTGGGGGCAATGGGAGCAGCTCCAGGCAGGAAAGCTATGGAGACTCCTTGTTAGCACCCCAAATTGAGAAGTTTTTCAATCATAAATGCTTTTTAAATGGTTGCATGCCTTTGGTTGACATCTAGAGCACTAAAATGGCTGCTTGTCTGTATTACCCCCTCCCCTCCCTTCCCTCCGCTTCCTTCTTTCCTTCCTTCCTCCCTCCCTCCTTTTCTTTCTGTCTTTCATCCATCTTTATAGTTGCTTTCAGGAGAGACGATTTTCCAGCCTCTTTATTCAGTTAAAAGTCTGAACTCCCAGGGCCCCTGGGGGCTCAGCCAGTTATGTGTCTGACTCTTAATCTCAGCTCAGGTCGTGATCTCACGGTTCGTGGGATCAAGCCCTGGGTTGGGCTCTGAGCTAACAGCATGGAGTCTGCTTGGGATTCTCTCTCATCCTCTCTCTCTGTGAGAGGGTGCTCTCTCTCTCTCTCTCTCTCTCTCTCTCAAAATAAATAAACTTTAAAAAGTCTTAACTCCCATTTCATTCTATTTTTAGTGGGGGGGGGGGTGGATCTAGACTCTTTAAACCAAAATCCTCTCTGTATCAATCTCTTAGTTGCAAAAGGTGGAATCCCTAAAGCATCAAGGAAACTGAGAATCTTAGAGATCCGGGTTAAGGAAAAAGACACAAACTGATCCAGGACATTACCAGGACAGATGAAGTGATAGGAAAAAAGGGAGAAGGACTTGATTCCAACCCAACTTTACTCAGAGCGGCATAGGGTAGTGGGTAAGTGCATGGACGTATTGGCTTTATAACCCAAGGAAGGAACCACAGGAAAAAGATCATTTTCTGTTTTGTTATGGTTTGAAAAGTAACAAAATTTGCCATTTCTAAGTGTGCAGTCCAGGAGCGTTAAGTATATCCGTGTTGTTGTGAAACAGAACTTTAGTTCTTCATCTCGCAAAACTGAAACTCACAACTCATTAAACAATTCTTCCTTTCCTCCTCGCCCCGAGATAGTTTTTAGTAAATAAAAATGCATAGTTTCTTTATGTCAGAACTTCCCAAATAAAAGGACAAATCACAAATTGGAAGACAGGGCCTATTTGCAGCAAATTATATATGAAATGCATTTATATGTGCCGAAGGAAAATATTCAAATGGCAAAGTTGAGCAAAAAAAGTTGAAGGGAGGATTCCTGAAAGAGAAAGGGCCAATGAACTTATGGAACAGTTTTTATTTTTGAGAGAGAGAGAGAGACAGAGTGAACAGGGGAGGGGCAGAGAGAGAGGGTGACACAGAATCTGAAGACAGGCTCCAGGCTCTAAGCTAGTTGTCAGCACAGAGCTCGATGCAGGGCTCGAGCCCACCAACTGCGAGATCATGACCTGAGCCAAAGTTGGACGATTAACTGATTGAGCCACCCAGGCGCTCCAAAGAAATGTGTATTAAGACGTCGGTTTTGCATCTTCGATTGGCCAGACATTTTCAGGGATGTGCGTGGTGCCAGGAGCTGCCCTCTCTGGGAGATGGGTGGGCTCATACCGGCCGGTGGGCATGCAATACAACTGCTAGAGTTTTATCTGGCTGATACATTTCAAAGCCTTAAAATATTCATAACTTTTCACCCATTAATGTTGCTCTCTGAATGTATAAGCATGTAGGAAGGGAAGATAAGACAGACAGAAGGAAATATGCCAAAATGGTGGGTAGTGGGTGATTTCGAAATCAAAATATTAAAGATTTTCAGTGATGAGTGTGTCATTTTCAGTAATGAGTTTGTATTGCTCTTACGGTCAGAGGTAAAGCCCCTCCCCCCCCAAAAAAATCATAAAATACTTAGTATAAATAGTGCACACAAATATTTTTTAAGTTTAAATTTCCATCCACTGTTCAACTAATTAATTTTACTAATTAATTACTTGTGAAATTGGGCCTTGGGCTTCGCATAGAAACTTATGAAAATTGGACTTTTGCCTCTATTCTCAGAGTTGTAATGCATTTTTAATAGCTGTTAAAAAATGAAACTAAAATAAACTGTGCCGGAATTATCTTGGAAGTCAAAGTCTGGATTTTTTTTTTCAGATAGTTAGACTTTAATATTTAGTTAAATTGTCCCTCCAAACCAAATTAAAATATTTTAACCTGGTTTTGATACTTTTGGTTTTAGGAAGCTGACATATGGCATTTTGTTGTTTTTGTTTTACTTTGAGAGAGAGAGAGCAGGAGAGTGGGTAAGAGGGGCAGAGGGGGAGAGGAGAGGGGAGGGGGCAGCGGGCGGAGGGAGAGAGAAAGAGAGAGAATGAACCTTAAGCAGGCTCCACACTTAGCACGGAGTCTGGCATGGGGCTCCGTCCCACGACCCAGAGATCATGGCCCGAGCTGAAATCAAGAGTCGGATACTCAATTGACTGAGCCCCCCAGGTGCCTGTGAAAACTGGTACTTAGGGAACCTGATGGATTAAATACTTAGGTAAAGTGTTCTGTGAACCTGATCCCTGTTTAGCATTTGAGACGCCCGGGGAAAATGAATTTGAACTTCCAAACAACATTCATATGTTTGGAAAAAACCCTCTTGGATATTTGAATTCTGATAAAATTGCATTTTATTTTATTTAAATGTTTATTTATTTGAGAGGGAGAGAGAGAGAGAGAGAGCGAGAGAGAGCGAGAGAGAGCAAGCAGCGGAGGGACAGCGAGAAAAGGAGGAATGGAGCATTCGTGCGGAGCCTGACATGGGGCTCGAACCCACGTGACCTGGACGCTGATCCGACTGAGCCACTCGGGCGCCCTGATAAAACTGCATTTAAAAAATTATTTTGTACATATTTTGAAACTTCAAAATCGCAGGAAGAATTGTGTATAAATCTGCTAACCTGGGGTGAAAAATGCCAGGAGAGAACGCAGTCCTGTTTACACTGATATTTCTGTGGCCACCATACGGAGGGAGCAAAATGCCTGCTGCCCTGGCCTGCCTCCCCGGCGGTACAGGGAACTGAATGAAGGCTGCAAAGTTGGATTCGGGTCATGTTCACCAAGCAAGACACCTCACATGGGGTGCAAACCATGGGAACCCCGGAGCCCCGGGCAGGGGTGGACTGTTGAGAGGGAGCCCCCAGCGCCGAAGCTCTCAGTCGTGGGGCACTCTCCCCAAACGCTGACTGTCCCCTGAAGCCGGAGTGGCTGCCTCAGCTCCCGCTTGGCCCAAGGACCCTGGCAGAAAATCTGATCTGACTGACATGTGATTGGTACCAAGCCCCAGCCAAGAATGTGCTCTCCTGCAAAGGGCATTCATCACTCCTACCATTAGACTTGAGCATCTGAGGCCCTTCTGTGCCAGGAGGGATAAAATGAGCAGATAAACTCCTCCCGTACCAATCCAAGCCCGATTTATGGGAGTGAAGTGCAGCTTGAGAACCTAATGAATTGGCTTTAAATATTCAGATTAGTTGGGAACTGACCCAATCCCAGTCCCCAGCAAGCCTGGAGCGGCTGGGGAATTGTGAGGCACCCAATCATTGGAGAAGCCGAGAAAATAACAAAGCGCTAAAGGCCTTTAAGAGAAGCAATTAAAAGACATCTGATAAAAAATACGGTTTCAACTCTGCTCTTTGGCTGGAAAATCCCCTTACGAAGGGAGGTTTTTGTTTTTCCTCCTGTAGCTTCAGAAAAAGAGATGACTTATACATATTTTCTTATGTGCCATGCTACTTTGCCTGAAATAGTGCTAAATATTTTTAGGTCTTCATTTTTAATCATAAACTGATGTATTTTCTTGATGCTTTTGAAGGGGCCCAGATATATGTCCTCCTTTTTCTCTTCAACACCTTTTTTTTTTTTTTTAATGTTTTTTATTTATTTTTTGAGAGACAGAGAGAGACAGTGTGAGCAGGGAAGGGTCAGAGAGAGAGGGAGACACAGAATCCGAAGCAGGCTCCAGGCTCTGAGCTGTTAGCACAGAGCCCGACACGGGGCTCAAACCCACAAACCGTGAGATCATGACCTGAGCCGAACACTAAACCAACTGAGCCACCCAGGCGCCCCTCTCTTCAACACCTTAAACCTTCCATCCGTTCCTTTGAATAATCACAGAAAATTCAGAATGGTGTCCTGGCCTAATTGAGTTTAATTCCCAAGGTCTGTTTCTGATTGTCTTCGATTCTTGCTTCCCAAACCTAAGAAATTCTATGGCTGCGAGGCTAATGAGATGAACAATGAAACACATCTAGGCAAATCCATTATATATTAAAAATATGTATATATTATGAGATATAGAAAATATACTTATATATATTTTAATCCTCTGCTCCTTAAGTTTATTTTACTAGAAGATGAATGGTAGGCATTGAGGAGTCCATCCTTCAGACTGTTTATCAGGAACAAAATTAAATTTCATAATGAGTGTCAACTTTCCATTTATTTTTTATTTATTTTTAATTTTTTAATGTTTTATTTATTTTTGAGAGAGAGAGAGACAGCATGAGCAGGGGAGGGTCAGAGAGAGAGGGAGACACAGAATCCAAAGCAGGCTCCAGGCTCTGAGCTAGCTGTCAGCACAGAGCCCGATGCAGGGCTCGAACCCGTGAACATGAGATCATAACCTGAGCCGAAGCCAGATGCTCAACCCACTGAGCCGCCCAGGGGCCCCTCAGCTTTTCCATTTGAAAACTCCCAAGCAACAGTTCTCTCATGACCATGTCTGTCTGTCTCCTGCACTGGGATTCGGTTCCCTTTTGTCTCTAACCTATCCTGTTGCTGTGTGATAACTTTTATTTATTTTTTATCATCACACCTTCCTCTATCTGCTCTCTCAACTTCGTGTTCTCTCTTTTTATTTGGAAAGATTCTCTGTGACGCAGATCCAGCTTTGAAGAAAACCACCCAATACCTACAGTCACCAAGGGCTGGTGATTTCTGCGTTTGGTTGCATTTCATAGACGTGTTCCCAAAGACGCAGTCATTATTTTAGAGTCTCCAGTTTCAATGTCTTTCTTCTCACATGAAGATAAAACTGAGAAACAGAACACATCAATCATATACATCCTGATGTTTAATCATTTTGGATGCTGACCTTTCATCTTGCAAAAAATTCCATTTCATCCACATAGAATGATGCACAGTTTGCTTCTGATGATCATACTGCCCAGTACAGAGGAAACATGCCCGGGTGCGTCCCTTTCAAAGTCACCCGCTCGGAGCTGCTAATTTTAGCCATCTGCGTGAGTGTCCCTAAGAAGTTCCTTTCCAAGCTGTCCGCTTCCAGGTGTGGCACATTAAAATGCTTTTCCAGAGAGGCAACGCTGTTACAGAATAATGCTTCTGGATTTTGTAAATCTTCTGTCTTGGATTTGGACAAAATTCAGGAAGAGAAATGACCGTGTTACAAATTCTCCTTTGGTATGTAACAGGATTAATTTCTGACAGTTTGAAAGGATTTATGGTATTTCTTCTATGGTTTTCTTCTGGTGTTCCTATGTTCTCTTCTTACTATTCTAATCAAAATAGGAAGAGAGAGAGAGAGACAGAGAGAGAGAGAGTGTGTGTGTGTGTGTGTGTGTGAGAGAGAGAGAGAGAGAGAGAGAGAGTTAGAGAGAGAGAGGCAGAGGGGTGGGGGAGGACTGCTATGGGAGGAGCAGGAGGAGGGTGGGTCCTGCCTTGCTGTGGCTTCTGCGTTTTTCAGAGAACTTCAGAGAAGGACGGCAGTACTAGTTCTAAACAAACAACACCATGCCTCTTCTTTTCACCTCCGCTTCACCCCCTCCACCCCGTCCACGGGTTTCCTATTGTTCTTCAAATGCCTGGTAAACCTCGGTATGAGAGCTGCTGGTCTTACTCCTGCCTCAAAAGACTTTATCGGGCAGCAAGATCCTGCTTTTCTAAGAGGCAAGCCACTAGCCCCGAGGTCCTTCACAACCTTGCAGAACGCCACGCGGTGTCCCCAGCCTCAGGGACAGCTCGTCTGGGTTTCATCAGCTCGTGGGGCTGCATTTCACCAGGCCCCTTTGCCAGGGCCTCCCCGGCGGCGTCAACAAGCGTCACACCTACTGCAGAAACAGCCCTCAAGTTTCATCACAGTGATGCTAAAAAATATTCTCCAGCTTCAGCAATGACCTAGTTCATTCAAGGGCAGGGGGAAAAAATGTCTTCTTCCAGAACTTTCCCGGGCACGGAATTCTCCCTCTTAGGAAGATAGGAGTTTTTCTGGGAACGTCGAACAGACCCTGAACCCCGTAACTCCTCTGACTCCCCAGTCCCAGGAGCAGGGACACCCAATCAATGCCTCCCACACAGGCTGGGGAGCCCACGGCCGAGCCAGCCCTCCTATCACGTCTCTTGGACAAAAAGTATTGAAAAGTAAGTATCTGGACTTTGGATTTTACATGAGGAATGGCTGTGTTTTACATGGGTAGTCGTTTGCCTTTTCTGCAATACCGAATAAGCAGATGGTTTCCTTACCAATGACAACAGGAGGAAGCAAATCGGGGCTCTGTGGCGTATTTAGCTATACAGGGCTTTTTTTTTTTTAATTAAAAATTTTTTTTTTCATGTTTAATTTATTTTTGAGAGACAGAGAGAGACGGTGTTGAGCAGGGGAGGGTCAGAGAGGGAGGGAGACACAGAATCCAAAGACAGGCTCCAGGCTCTGAGCTAGCTGTCAGCACAGAGCCCGATGCAGGCCTCGAACCCACGAACCGTGAGATCATGACCTGAGCTGAAGCCGGATGCTTAACTGACTGAGCCACCCAGATGCCCCTATACAGGGTTTTAAAGCAGCCCTATTATCATCTGTAGTTTGGATCCGTTCAGACCCTTTTTGGGAATGATAATTGTTCATGTCTGTTTATTTTGGCCTGATAGTAATTGGTATAGATTCTTTCACATCATGGCTATCTCGACAATTAGAAAAAAATAAACACATAGGATGATTCAAAGGAGGAATCTACCAAGGTCTTGCAGAGTAACATGAAAACCCGAGGTAATTCTCCAGGGGACTCAGGCCCCAGGACCTTTTGCCTGAAATATTTGAGCATTTTAGTCAAAAGTTATTCGTTTTGCTGGGCTAATAGGAATGATTAAAAATTTCCACTTTCGGAGTAGACACAGCACTATCTTGTTCGGCCAATTGCTGAAAAGTTATCAGGCATTTCAAAATGGCTGAGGCAGCCAGTCACCAGATCATTAAATAGATCTGCTTCTCTTTCCCTTTTCTTTTCTAAAACTGTGGTAAGAACACTTACCACGAGCTCTACCCTCTCAATGAATTTTAAAGTGTACAATGCACTTAGTTGTACTTGAGTAGTTAAATAGATTCTTTAAAAATGTAAGGCAAAAAGCCAATCAAAAAAATCCATCGATAAAATGGAAACACAGTCACATTACGTTTTGATGAACACATCTAAACTTTAAAACCATCGATGAAGGGTGTCAGTTACAGACGTCTGGCATTCATTTAAAAATAGATAAAAGCAAGAACGGCATTTAGAGCTGTTTCTGCTCTACTATTTCCCTTCCCCAACCTTTTCCTTATGTAAAGGTATCCTTCATTTTTGAAGCTTAACTAGCCAAGAATGGTAAGAGAATGGTTTTCTTTACTAGCATACCAGCTGAGGGTAAATTGGATGAGCTTCTTTGCTGTGAGGCATCTGAGCCAAAATCCAGGATGTCATGAGTGACCTTCTGAAGCAACAGGTTGACAAATCCTGTATCACCAGGCACTGATGGTCAATGAGCATGTTCAGGTCTTGGAAATCAGGGCTTAAAACAAACTGGAGCAAGTTTGCCACCGAATGACATTGGCCTTTTGAGGTTTCTGCAAAACACAATCTGGGGAAGACTCTTAGGTAGGGTGGAATTCCTGTGTTTGTCACCTGCAAAAATCCACCCCTCCTCGCCCCAATCGAATTCATTTTTTAGCACCTCATGCACACTTACAGCATGGATTTCAGCCTGGATTAGAAGGACGCCGTCAAACTTCTAACCTGCGGGGTGGGGTGGGGGCTAAGCAGGGGGTGCTGAGGAGTAAAGCCCAGGCTCTGGAGTCAGATTTCCAATCAAATCCTGACTTTAGCATCGTTTTTCAGCCGGTCTGAATGTTCTCATCTGTAAGATGAAGGAACCAACATTCCCTTTGACAGGAATGATGGAGATTGCATGAGTAAATATACCTACGCTATCTGTTTCATCCTAGCTTCTCCCCAAAGGCCAGTTCTTCTCCTTGGCTATATAAAAGCTTCTCTCGGGGCGCCCGGGTGGCTCAGTCGGTTAAGCATACGCCTTCGGCCCAGGTCATCAACCCGTGCTTTGTGGGTTCGAGCCCCACGTCAGGCTCTGTGCTGACAAGTTAGAGCCCAGAGCCTGTTTCAGATTCTGTGTCTCCCTCTCTGCTGCTCTCATGCTTGCACTCTGTCTCTGTCTCCCAAGAATAAATAAATATTTTTTAAAAATGTTTGAAAGCTTCTCTCTCTCTTTTGCTAAAACTTCTGAATGCTTTCATAATATAAACTATTAGAATAGTGGAAGCTACATATTTCTGACATCAGTCCAATGATTATTTAAAAATATTTTTTCGTGTTTATTTTTGAGAGAGAGAGACCCACGAACCCACTGAGATCATGACCTGAGCCAAAGTCGGACGCTTAACCAACTGAGCCACCAGGCACCCTGACATCAGTCCAGTGATTAAACAAAACAGATAATTAGATTTTTAAAGGAAAATTCTGAACTTAAAAACAAAGTGTTTGAGAGCAAAAAAAATAAAGGATTATAGCTGAGAATTCATCTGCAATAAACAAGAAACACTACTTTTATCTGAAAATGGTTGATGGTGTATTTATCATCTAAAAAGAGAGGTAGAGATTCATCAACATCATCTGATGCCTTTTAGTGTATATCAGTACCGTATTTAAATATGAGTTTTCATAACCCATAGGAATGGAACGTGGAGGTAAATCGAGGCATACAAAATGTATCTGTGCTTATTATGGAAATAAAGACACAAGTTTAGTCTCTCCTCAAAGATTCTAGTGGAGCCTTGCATCGATTCCCTTTTTTGCTTGGACAGAGGCATTGTGAAATGAGGGGATGTGAGAACATTCTGGAATGGACTAGTCATGGGGGGCCATGCAGAGACACTAGCTAGGTGGGTATTCAGGTGCCATGGCTGAAATTTCGAAGTCAGTGATGAAAGTTCATAATGAACAGAGTGCTTCCTTGTTCTGTAGTGAGGGTGAGTCAGGCACAGAGGGATGGAGCGTTTGAGAATCAGAAGCAGGCCTCATGGGACAGTTCCAAAGAATTTTATCAACATCTTTATCATTGTACCCGTCTTTACTGAGCTACCCCACCGCTTTTGCCCGGGCATATCAGAGCAGCTCGATAATTCTTTGCTTGGGTTACTCACAGGTTCACAGGGAACCCTGATGTTCTGGGCTTCATTCTGCCAAGAAGGAAATCTAGAAATTCAGAAATGTAAGAAAACCTGGGAGAAAGTAAGCGTGTCATCTTAGAGTTGGCAAAAAGAAAGAATAAATACCCAACCTCCATGAGAGACGAAAGCATTCAAAAATGTTGAGAGCCCTTCATGAGGTTGCTGCCAATGTGCCCCCTCGTGGCCCTGACCAGGAGACTAGGGACGTCAGGTTGGAGAGACGGACACCGGTTAATGCAGATGTCAGTTCTGGGTAGTTCGCTTCTGAATACTTAGCGCTCTGCCCCTTCCACAGCCATCTCCTCCTTGGCTGCTCCCAGCACATCTGGAAGGCACAGCCCACTTCAATCTTCACTTGGACTTCAGGCCTGCTCTTGGATGACCAGGCTCATTTGCTCCTCAGTCAGTAGTTTCAGATTTTCCTCTAGCTCAGTGGTTCTCAAACTTTAAACTGCAACAGAATTGAGAGAGCTTGTTAAAATGTAGGCTACTGGGTCCCACCCCCAGAGTTTCTGATGCTGAAGGTCCCAAGAATTTGCATTTCTGACAAGATCCCCAGTGGTGGTGATGAACCATTGCTTTAGGCATTTCCTTGGCCTGTAATTCCTATGGAAAACCTGTTTGCACTGTTCTTTTCCATCACTAAACATGTCTACTTCTCAAGAGATACGGAAAGCCCAGCCACAATATGCCAGAGTTGAGGAGGACACAAAAGATGAACCCACAGGTTGTCCTGCTGGCAGAGGCCCCCAGTGGAGTGTGTCTGTAGGGGCTACTGAGTGTGGGCAAGACACACGGACTAGAGAGGTTCATCATTTGGGAGGTGCTGTTTTTTTCAGCTGAGGCTTCAAGGACAAGCTAGCACTTGAGCTGGAGTTTGAAAATTGGTGGGACGTGAACATACGAACCAGATGGAGGGTGGTCTTTCTGTGTAAACAGCAAGACAGTAGCTGGGTGCGCATTTTTGGGCACAAAAAAAACCAAAACAAAACATGAAGGGCAGAAAGAGACAGGAGGGAACGGAGCTCAGAAATTCATCTAGTTACGCTGGGCGTCCCCAGAACTTTCTTGGCGAAGCATTCTTCTATGAACCCATCTAATCTTCAGTCCTTCCCTTCTGCCTGTCTGGCACTGAGATTTGGAATGGAAGGCCAGTGGTAGGAATTCCAGGCACCATGGGCCAGGGAGGGTAAGGTATGGATGCTTTGGTATGCTTTCTAGAAGGAACAATCAAAAATCAATTCCAGCTCACTTAAACAATAGCAACAGCTCACACAACTAAAAAGTCCAGGACCTTGATGCTGGTTCTCTGCATTTCTGGATGCTCTGCTCTTCTCTGTGCTTTGGTTTCAACCTCAGCTGGCTTCCTCACAGGCTCTAATGGTACTTAGCTTCCCCTGGGGTCCATGTTCTTTTTCCTGTTTACAGGACAGTGAAAGACCTAAGCTTTGCACTGATTGGATCATCCCTGAACCACTTTGTAGAGAGAGCCGCGTGCTGATTGGCTTAGACTTAGGTGACTAGACCAATCACCGAGCAAGAGTACCGATCAATTTGGACCAGGCAGAGCCCACGAAGCAGGAAGGGCGAGGTCTCGCACTCATCCCCGGGCTCGAGTGATGGGAGAGGCGTGGGGGAATGTGCTTAGGAGGACCAGGGAAATGGCCAGTGTGGGAGGTTTGGGACGTTTTGGAGAAAGGCCTCTGAAGTCAAATTATCTCTTCCCTTAGTCGCAAGGTTAGTCATGGACAGCGTTGCATACTTTACAGATTTAGGATTTAAACTCCAGCCCAGACAAGTCAAGAGAATCCCCCCCCACAAAAGAATCCTGTGTTTGAATGGAATGAACTCACGGATACCGTGCTACTCCCCTGCTTTCCAGGGGAGCGGTACTCCTTCCCTCGAAGGCACACTTTACTAAAAACAATTAGGTAATGGACGATTAAAAAAATTCTTCAGAAATCAAGGAAAGTGGAGGCAAACCCACAAAGTTTTGGGGGGAAGGATGGTGGATGGAGGTGGCCGAGGTGCCGCTGGCACTCTGCACAGCACCCTTTCCCGGTCCCAGGCAGGGAGGACATGGAAAGGAAGATGGCTTTTCCCAGGTTCTCCCCTATCTGCCTGAAATTCTACACCTCTTGGTCCTATTTGAAATAGACGTTGTCTCCAAAGAGGGACATGGGGGGCCTGGGAGGAAGCAGAGGACAAGAGCAGGAGGGCCCGGAGGGAGAGTTTCTTTAGCACACAGGGAGGGCTCTGATGACAGCGCCTGGATGGGACACAGCCTTCAGCCTACCGCATTCGACCTCAAACCGAAGTGACGTTAACCAGTTAATCCAAGACTGATCCATGGCAGTTGTCTCGTTGACTACACTGTCATGCCCTGTATGCTGATAGCATCATGATCTTTGCTTTCTTCTCTGTCGTTCCCTGGAGAGAGGACAGGGGGAGCCTGCCAGGGGGCTGTATCCTTTCAACACGGCTGAAAATCAGAGTCAAGAATCATGGACTCTGCCACTAACAAGCTGTGTGACCTCGGGAAAGTATCGTACGCTGCCTGGTCCAGGGGCATTTTTCAACGGTAAAGTCAGGGAGGGACTCAACTCTCTCACGTGTTTCACTTAACCTTGAACTTTTTGTTCCACCCTCCCTTAAAGAATTGGAAACTGTCACAGATTTTATTTTACTTATTTATTTTTAAATGTCTATTGATGTATTGTGTGTGAGAGAGAGAGCGAGCAGGGGAGCAGCAGAGAGAGGGCGACAGAGAATACCAAGTGCTGACAGTGCGGAGCCGGACACGGGGCTTGAACTCACAACCTGTGAGATTATGACCTGAGCCAAAATCGAAAGTTCCACGCTTAACTAACTGAGTGACCCAGGTGTCCCGAAACTGTCACAGATCTTAAGGAGCAGAGGAGAGTACTACCAGTGGAAAGACTCTATTCTACTTTAAAACAAAACCAAAAACAGATCTTTAAGCAACCCCGGAAAGCAGAGCGAGAAGCAGCCACAGTTCAGTGTTCAGGATAGACGTGTGCCGGGCACACTGTCAGGTACACGGAGTTGCTCACTATTATTATTTAAAAGTTGAACTGTATTTGTTTACTAGGAAACCTATATAAATTTAAACTATCCGAAAGGATATGTAGAGACAATCACTGTCCTTCATGGCCCCCACCCCACTTCCTTAGATACTTGGGTCTTCTGGCTGCAACCAAGTTACCGGTTTCTTGTGTGTTTTTAAAATCATTATGTATATAATAAGCATATTAGATATTCTTCTTTTCTTGCTTATACAAGTGATAGCATACGTTATACTCTCTTCTAGATTTTATTTTACTTCATATATCTCGAAGATTATTTTGTATCAGTGTGTACAGAACTGCCTTATTCATTCTTCATGCCCCAAAGAGAAAATTCCATTCTGCAGATAAACTGCAACAATATTCCCATTGATGGGCCACTTTGATTACTTCCAATCTTTTGGTGTCACAAGTAATGAATGCTGCAGTGAACACAGGATGTGCTTATGAAATGTTTGTGTCCTTCATGCCTCTCTTTTAAAAATTAACTTTATTGAGGCATGTATTGCGTATTGTATGATTCACCTTTTCTAAGTGTTCAATTCAGTGATTTTGAGTAAATTTATCAAGTTGTACAATGATGCCCATCGATCAGTTTTAGAATGCTTTCATTCATCAGCCCAAAAAGATCCCTAATGCACATTTATTATTGATTCACATTCTCCCCACTGCCTCCATCTCCAGCAACCACCAGTCTACTTTTGGTCTCTATAGCTTTTTTAAAAATTTTTTTAATGTTTATTTATTTTTGAGAGAAACAAATAGAGACAGAGCATGAGAGGGGGAGGAGCAGAGAGAGAGCAAGACACAGAATCTGAAGCAGGCTCTAGGCTCTGAGCTGTCAGCACAGAGCCTAATTCGGGGCTTGAAACCATGAACCATGAGATCATGACCTGAGCCAAAGTTGGATGTTTCACTGACTGAGCCACCCAAGTGCCCCAGGTCTCTGTAGCTTCTTTTGGACATTTCGTATAAATGGAACCATGCAATATTTGGTCTCGCGTGTCTGGCTTCTGTTGCTGGAATGTTTCTGAGGTTCGTCTATATCGTACCATGTATTGGTATTTGCTCCTTTGTATTGTCCTATCATATTCTAGAGTATGGCTACACCACGTTGTCCTTGTATGCACTAGTTGGGACATTTAGGTTATTTCCAATGGACATTTAGGTTATTTCCAGCTTTAGGTTATTATGAATAATCCTGTTAAGAATGTTTGTGTGCAGGTCTTTGTGCATATATGTGTTTTCATTTTGCTTGGGGAGATACCTAGGAATGGAATTTCTGGGTCTCTTGGCAAATTCATGTTTAACTTTTCCAGAAACTGCCAAACTGTCTTTCAAAGTATCTGTACTGGTTTGCATTCCCATCAGCCATGCTTGACGGTTTTCTCCGTATCCTGGCACACACTCGGCTGCCCGTGTTATGCTAGCCATTATCCCAGTGTTTGTGAAAGGCTATCTTTTTCTTTATGATTTGAATCTGAATGTCCATAATGACGAATGGTATCGAGTGTCTTTTCATGGGCTTATTTTCTTGCCTGTTTCTCACATACAACCCTAAAATCACACCCAAGAAAGAACACAGTGCTTGAATTCCAACCAACCTGGACTCCTAGCCCAAACCCATCACTTGTGAGTGGTGAGGAATTAAGTGTGTTACCTCAACGCTCTAAAGTTACCTTAATCTTTCAAGTCATTATCTGTGAAGTGGGAAAGAACACCTGCGTTGGTAGTTCTGCTGTGAGGATTAAATGTGATCATGTCTGTGAAACAGCCAGCCTGGGAGCGGATACACAGAAGGTCATATTCGTTCTCTTTCTCCCTGCCTGGCTTGCCTCCATGCCACCCACCTTCCCAGATTCCCAGAGCCCATCTTTGGGGAGAGGGGAGTGGGTACTCTTCCCTAACTAACATGGGCTAGTAGACATGACATCCAAATCTGTAGTAACTCAGATGACAAATGCAGGAAACCCAATGGCCATTGGATTAGGCTGGGTAATCAGAACTAATCCTTCCTGTCCCCAGTGAGAACTCACTGTGACAGCTGGCTTTCCTGCCGGGGAGCAGGTCACCTATTATCTGCGTGTGGGCTGAGAGTGCTTCCCTGACCCCACCCACTCGACAGCAGGCTTTCTGATGACAGCAGCCACACCACCCGCTATCTCTATGGGGCAGATTAGCCAAAATAAAACTTGGCGTCAGTCAAGGGCTTTAACTATTCAAAGAATTCTCCTATAACCTCTTGCCTGTTCTCTAATTTGAGAGGAAGATATTTTGGTCATTTGACTGACATTAAGCCCGAGTCTCCTGATAGGCCCTAACACTTGTAGAGTTCTTACTATACCATTTAGAGGAGCTTTATATGCACTCCCTTAATTTTCCTACAACAAAATGAAGTAGAGACTTCTATTATCCTAGTGTTACAGATGAAGGAGCTTGGACAGAGCAAAAGTAAGCTAGTGGGTGGCAGAGCTAAGATTTGAACTCGAAAATCGGGCCCTTCTTCACCACATCCTATTCCTGTTAACGGGCCCTGCCCATTTTGGAGAATCTGTCAAGACCTAATATGTGAATACTCCTTTATCCAGCAATTCCATTTCTTGGTATTTAGTCTAGACAACCACTTATGTGCCCAAGGGAGCATTTTGCAGGATGAGCTTTTTGGGGGACACATTTGTAAGTCTAAAAAAACTCTAGCCAGCTATGTGTCATCTGTACAAGAAGACACATTATTGCCATGCTACGCAATACTGATACCACTGAGCAGCCCCTTATGGATTGGATTGACCTTGGAAGATTGCCAAAGCTTCTCACTAAGTGAGATAAACCAGCTGCCTGGGAAGTATACCCAATTTAACACCACACATGCAGCAAAATTATCTATACATTTAGATGATTATATATATAGATAGAAATTATATATATTTATATATGTAAGTGTTGTATATAAATATTATAAAAACATTTATATATAAAGATAGTATAGATATAAATATATTATTTTTTATGTATTTATTTTGGGAGAGAGAGAGAGTGAGCAAATGCATGTGTGTGCACAGGGGAGGGGCGGAGAAAGAGGGAGAGATAGAATCTTAAGCAGGCTCCACACCATTAGCATGGAGCCCGATGTGGGGCTCAATCCCACAAACCAGGAGATCATGACCTGAGTCAAAATCAAGAGTTGGATGCTCAACCAACTGAGTCACCCAGGCGCCCCTATATGTATATAAATGTATATATATATTTAGATGACTGCACACAGACATGGATAGACAGGTGCCTGAAAGAATAGCATACCCTTCCCCCTGAGAAAGTGCTGAGATGGAGGGACAGTACAAGTGGGAGGCTCTGCTTTTATGTTTATTTTTACAAATAGGGACAAATGCATTTAGAATCTGTGTGATGAAAGGTAAACCAAATATATATTTTTAAAGGAAGCAACTTGATCTGGACTCCGCAGCTGAAAACCAAAATAAAGTCCTGCAAATCTTGTGTTCTTTCCAGTTAACATGTTACCTCTCCAGGGTGACTGTGAATGCCACCACAGCCCCCTCTAATATCAGTAATTCAGTATTGGTTGCCCACGTCTAGCAGAGAATGAGAAATCTGTCTTCAAGGGTTCTAACCTTCAGAGGAGCTATGAAACTTGAACCATGGCCTGACTTAACTGTCCTCTCCCGTGTCGTCAGCATAGCCGTGGCTGGGACATGTGGTGGCCGAACCGTCTCTGTGAGTTACATAGCACGGTCGTCAGTGTTGTCACCTGTGGGACTTCACCATCAGGAAGCAGTCACCTGGAGAGGTGTCACAGATGACACATAATGTCCCCAGGGCCACCCCAATTCTTGTTGAGCAGTTTTGTCCTTTCTGTCCGTAGCAGTGGCCCCTGGGACTGGGAGGGGCCATGTAAATTACTCTCACAGGTGATTGTTCTACCGGGAGAAATTTTTAGACATTAATTGGTATATCGCTTTAAAAAAAAGTTACTGTGGTAACCCACAGCAGAAAAGGAAATTGATGAAACCAAGTGACGTCTTTCCTTAACGCCTACTGATTACCACCTTGAAAACCAGTTATGTAACAGATTCTCCCTGTGCTGTTTGCGTAGTTCTCTGCTTTTACAGATGAGGGACTTTGAGCAGATAAGTGGCAGAGCTAGATGTAGATTTGTCCCTGGCAAGTGACAAAGCCTGCATTTGGTCATCGGTCCTGTGATGCTTCCAGGTCAGGAGAGTTCGGCCCCGAGAGCCCTTCCCTTGCTACCCTTTCAATTGTCTGAGTGTCCTGGGAATGTGGAGAGCCCAGGGAGTCGACCTTCTGCCTAAGTCTTTCTTAGACCTTCTAGGACTTTCTAAGACCTTCTGCCTAAGAAGGGCTGCAGAATGACGTAAAGAGGACTGAATCTCCACCCACGCCACAACACGGGTGAACCTTGGAAACGCTGTGCTAAGAGAAAGAGGCCAGCTACAAAGGACCACATGGCATTTGATCCCGTTTATCTGAAATGTCCAGAATAGGCAAATTCGCAGAGATGGAACGAAAGTTGTGTGTGTGTTTTGGAGGGAGGGATGGGAAGATAAGGACTTGGAAGCCAAAGAGTATGGGATTCTTTCTGGGGAAAGGAGAATGTTCTAAAATTGATTGTGGTGATGGTCGCACAACTCTGAACATACTGAAAGCCATTTAACTATACACTGTACACTGTAAATGGGTGAATTCTTTGACATGTGAATTACAGTTCCTTAAAGCTGCTTAAAAACAAGTTGCTGTAGGGGCGCCTGGGTGGCTCAGTCAGTTAAGTGTCGAGGTTCAGCTCAGGTCATGATCTCGCAGTTCATGGGTTCGAGCCCCGTGTCAGGCTTCGTTCTGACAGCTCAGAGCCTGGAGCCCGCTTCCGATTTTGTGTGTCCCTCTCTCTCTGACCCTTCCCTGTTACGCGCTCTCTCTCTCTCTCGAAAATAAATAAAACATTAAAAAATAAATAAAAACAAAGTGTTGGAGAGCTATCCACCTCACTGTTAGTCAGATGAGCTAGTGTGTTCCGCTGAAGCCACATTTTTTCCCTAGAGTGAGCACTAAACTTTGTACCAGGTGCTGTTCTAAGTACTTTACAGGCACTAACCCATTTAATCTTGACAACAACCTATGAAGTATGTAGAACTGTTTTGCCTCCATTTTACAGATGAGGAAACTGAGGCACAGAGAGGTTGTGACACGCTTGCTGGCAATACTAGTAAGGAGTGCAGACAGTGTGAACCCAGGGTACCTGGCTCCGGAGCAATTAACCGAGCATGCATGTTGCCACCCAAAGCTGATAAGTGGCGGGGGTGGGGGGCGCCTGGGTGGCTCAGTTGGCTTAGCATCTGATTCTTGATTTCGTCTTGGGTCGTGATCTCACAGTTGTGAGATCAAGCCCTGCGTTGGGCTCTGTGCTGACAGTGTGGAGCCAGCTTGGGATTCTCTCTGCCTCTCTCCTGCTCACATGATCTCTCTCTCTCTCTCAAAAAAAAAAAAAAAAGATAAATAGATGTGTTGGAACTTAAATTTGTGACTCCTACTCCTGCTTTTCTTGGGTAGTACAACCAAATTATGTGCCATGCCCAATCAATATATTAACTGGAGATATAAAATATATAAATTGCATGGTTCTCATCTCTGGGAAATTAACCAGACCAGCAATAAATAGCCCAAATATCTTTATTTGGAGGATGATTCTAAATCTCTGTCTCATTATTTCTTTTGCTTTTCCTCCTCCTCTCCCTCCCACTCTCTCTCTCCCTTTCTTTCTTCCTTCCTGCTTTCCTTTCTCTTTCTTTCTTTTCTCTTTCTTTTTCTTTCCCTCTTCCTCTCTCTCTCTCTCTGAAGCTGTACTTTTAATATTTGCCAACTCTTGTTCTATATTTTATATTGAGTTAAAACAGTAGATGAGGGGGGAGCCTGGATGCCTCAATTGATTAAGCATCCGACTCTTGATTTCAGCTCAGATCTTGATCTCATGGTTCATGGGATCCAGCCCACCTCGGGGTCCGAGCTGACATCGAGGAGCCTGCTTGGGATTCTCTCTCTCCCTCTCTCTGCCCCTCCCCAAGACACACATGTGTGCACACGTGCACGCTCTCTCTCAAAATAAATAAACAAGAAAAAAACCAGTAGATGAATTCACAAATACAACTTGCATTTCCAGTTGTAAAATACCATGAAAAATTTTAGATTGGATTTAGATTCTGTTTATTTTGCCCTATGCCTATGTTTAGCCCTAAAATTGTTTAATAATCCCGAGAAACATCAACTTTTAATCTCAAGTCAAATCCACAGCAGTAGCTTCCATCACCTGCTCAGACCTCTGAACCGGATGAGCAGACACACTGGCAATGAACTGAAACGCTGCTTCTTCCCGGGCGTGTTTGCGGAGTGTGGGGAGGGGCAGCAGCCCCTCAGCAGCGGAAGCCATCCATTTCCTTGGTTCTCTGAGCCCGGTGGGACCCGAACTCGTCTGGCTTGGTCATCCAGTCTTATGGGAATTTAGCAGCACTCACTGAATCCTCTGTAAACACCGTCATCCTTGTGCAAGGTGGATGCCGTGGAGGTGGTCCTCGGGAGTTATTTGTTTTTGATACTCCTTTCAGCCTTGTTAAACAGTTTTCCCATTAGGCATTTCTGCGACTTCTAAGTAAATAATAATACACATTGGATCTGGCCTTTTTATACCTATTGGCACCATCGTGTAATGTCTAAATGTACTTATCACCTAATCTGTGTCTATTTGCTGTCTTGCAGCTGAGGTTTCTTTCTGTTCTCTGCAAGTAAATTACCATCTAGACTGAGAGGGGCTTATGATGCTTTTAAACAGAACGCCTGTTAACCAGGGACCCTATGGGGTCAAAACGGCACAACTACGTTTAAAACGTCCTATAACCAAAAGTCACCAGAAATGCAATTCAAGTCTTTAAAATATTTTTTAATGTTTATTTATTTTTGAGAGTGAGATAGAGACTGAGAAAGAGAGAGAACAGGCGGGGAAGGGGCAGAGAGAAAGGGAGACACAGAATCTGAAGCAGGCTCCAGGCTCTGAGCTGTCAGCACAGAGCCCCATGCGGGGCTCGAACCCACAAACCGTGAGATCATGACCTGAGCCAAAGCCGGACCTTAACTGACTGAGCCACCCAGGCACCCTGCAATTTAAGTCTTTATTAAAGAATGTCGAGAGGATCCAATTAACAATCATAGAGTCTCTTTCTCAGTCTCTGTGACTCAGTCTCCCCACCCCAAACCTGCAGCTCTTAGACCTCTCTCCTAGCCCTTGTGCTGTGTCGCACACCCAAGCAGTGTCTTCCTTGCTGATGCGAAGATACTACCTCGTCAGTGTTACCGCTCTTTCTACCCGTTACGTGCATCCGCGGACCCTCAGCTCAGAGCACAGAGTTGCTTCCTGCACACTCCTCATGAGGAAAGGAGGGAGGTGTGTTCTCCTAAATTAATTATTTGTACCCTGTATTCAGAGAGCTTGGGTGTGTCACATAGGCGCAATTTGGGAATGCTTTTTTGTCTTCAAGAACTACACTTATTTCTAAACAGAACACCTGGAGACGAAGGAAATGCTGTGGGAGCATCAGGAGCTGCAGGAAAGCCTCAGAGGGAAGGAGGGCTGGCAGAATGTTCCAAGGGCCCTGTCTACCAGAAGGGCCAGCCTTGAGGCCCCACAATGGGCGCCTCACACAGGGTCCCACACCCAAAAGGCTCCCAGCACTCAGTGTAGCGCTCTGTTGTTCCCATCTCGAATATCTTAATCATTTTCCAGCAAGGAACCCCTCATTTTCAGCTCGATCCAGGCCTTGCAAATTGTAGGAATTGGTTCTAAATGGTTAGGAAGCTTCCATCCATACGGCGAAGGATTTCCCTTTCTACAAGACAGCTGTGGCCATTTAGATCCAGCCTTTTCTGCCAAGAGCTTAGCTCGGGTCTACTGTAGGACCCTCAGCGTCCCCAGATCACCGTTTGCAGGTCTAAGTGCCTCTCCCCTGTCCAATGGCGGCGTGAGCTTTCCTCCTCCTGGGCTTTGTGGTGCAGCTCACAAAGCGAAGGAGATGCAGGAACCTCCCGTTTGGATAGAGCAAAATGTTATTTCCAAGCGTGGGGCTTTCTCTACAAAGGATAGTTTTGACAGAGCGGTGCCAGCGCGGTACGTGAAGGATGGAGTGGAAAGGTCCCTCTGAGTTGAGGCAGCCTGTGTTGTTAAGGCTGCTGCACATCTGTGTGGGTTGCGCACTGCACAGCTCCGGGGACGGTAGCAGCCTGCACGGCCATGAAGGGCGCCCCGGGGCAGCAGCCGCTTGAGCTGTGTGATCATGAGCAAGTTGTTGGATCTCTCTGAGTGTCAGCTCTCTATCCATACGATGCAAAAGGTGCTAACAGCTACTCAGGCTATTTAAATGAGATGAAATGAAATTACATATCTGGTGACTAATAGAGTGTCAAATGCCTGCTTGTATCGATGAATACATGCTCCTTGTAAAATGCTAGCCCACTCACTGCCCTCCTGGGGGCACTCGGCTGGTGCTCTACAATAGTTGCCCAATTTCAAAATGCCTCCCACCAGGAGATCATTTGCATTTAATGAACCCCTCTTTCTTGGAGTCCAGTGAAAAGACTTTGAGGACAGAAAGAAAGAGAAAGGAGAGGTGGTGCTGGCTCTGGGCTCAAGCAATTCTCTCTCCATCTGGGCTCTGGTTACCTTGCGATCCGCCAAGGTTAGTGGTTCTCATCTAGGGCAGTGATCTCCCTGCCAGGGACACGGGCAATGCCTGCGGACATTTTTGATTGCTGTGCCTCGGGTGAGGGGTGCTGGCAGCGCCTGATGGGTCGAAGCCAGGGGTGCCGATGCTATGATGCCAGGACAGACCCCACAGCAAGGCATCCGGTCTCGCCACAGGTGAGAAAGCCTACCCAAGGACTTCTGATCTGCCCACCTGCCCAAGGGCCAGCGCCCAGCCTTCTACGAGCCAGGGAGCGGGACTGTGGCCCTTCTCTCCCTAAGGGCCACTAACGAAACTCCCAGAAAGTCAGAGGAGCCCCAGAACGACTGTTGATGTCAGGGATTTTTGTTTTTCAGATTCACGTGGCATGTAAGGATGACAGACTCAGGAGGGCCCCAGAGGCGCACCCTTTGCTTTCTATCTACGTTGCTTTCCCAGAAGGTTCCTGAGAAGTCAGATGCCGTGCTGCGCTGCATAATATCTGGTAACCACCAGCGGCTCATTCTCCTCCGAAATCTCCCTGTGGACCCGGGTTTTTGGCTCACAAGAGGCATTACTAAAAATCATTTGTGAAAATGGCCTGGGAAGTCTGTCCTGAGTAACCAGTTGAACAATTAAATCCTCTATGATTTTTTAAAAAATTTCCTTGAAGGATTTCTTCGAATGACTTCCTGGATATAGTTTAGTGATCTTTTCCACGTCACATTGTGGTTCTGGGTTAGGCAACTGTCACACTGGTTATTTTTTTAGATAATCCATTCTTAATTCCCTGGGTACCCAGGAATGTCGCAAATGACGTTCCTTCAGCCAATTTACTGAAGTCTTCTTCTGTCACTCTTTCCATGATATCCCCCAAACTGGCTACGTGCATCTCCCCCCCCACCCCCACCGCTGCCATCCGTCATGCTAGCCAGCAGTGCAGAGGTAAAAATCAAGGCCGAGGGTGCCCAATGGAGAAGGAGCAGGGGACTGGCATTCCCCCTGGGCTGGAGAATAAATACCCCAGCCCTGACCCCAAATTGGCACCCTTAGTAGTAAGAAGGATTTATTATTGAACAAAAATAATAGAAGTAAAATAATGGGGTCAGGACGTGGTACCTTGTACCTTGATCAATCCTTTCTTGGATTATGTCTCTACCTTAAGAAACATGGAGGCACCCCAGTGGTCTCTCCTGAGGGCACACAGAAAACCCTTCTGCCCTGAGATCCCTTTTTCTAGAAAGGAAGAGAGAAAGAGCCAGCTTCTGAAATGGCCATGCTTCCTGGGCCAAAGTCATAACAAAGTCTCATCTCTGGTCTGGGGGCTGGGGCGTCTACCTGTGCGTTCAGCCCCTTTGAGGCCAGAGCCAAGCCCCCATCTTTCTCGGCCTCTGTCCATAGCCATTCACACAGAGGGACAGGCACACGGCCCCCATTGAGCCTCCACACTACGGCCCCCATGTCTCCTCAGGAAGACCCAGGGTTTGGCCTACCTTGAACTTGGCTACCGGCCCCCACACACGATTGTGACACATTCTGGAGGTGGCTCTCCATATGTGACCTCCAGGTAGGCTTAAAAAACAAGGGTAGGATTTTTGGGTGAGGTTTCCAGAAAGTGGAGGGAGAAAAGAGAACCACCCACAAAGGTACTAGATACCACTTCCCTGCGAGAGGCTCGTTTCTGGCTGATTATTCAGATCTATACTGCACAAAAGGAAAAAACCAGTCAGCCGTTAAGAAACTGGGGGCATCAACCAGCCCTCATCAGTCTGAATTAAGAAATTGGAGTCCAAGAGATGAGAATGAGTGCCCCAGGCCCAGCTTATGCATATTTTATATACCTTCTTAAAAAAAAAAAGGAGTCAAGGATACACAAAGAAGGAGCAATTAGAGGCTTTCTGAGAAGGAACCTAAGAAACCTGACTGGAAGGGGAACAAAGGCTAATACGAACAGGCAGAAGTGAATTATGATCGGAAACCTCGATGGGTTTTCAGAGAAGCTCACTTTTGGTGCTTTAGTGACTTGTCTGGAAGGGACTCAGCCAAACCACTGGGGAGGAAGTCTGGCATGCAAGTCTGTTTACTCCTAGTTCCAAAGACCAAGTGGTCAGGCAGGCGCCTGCCTGGAGGGGGAGGCCAGGAGGAACACCCACAGTTGGCACCAAGCACATTCGTGGTGTTGGTGCGGAGGTGGCCTAGCTGGGAGATCCCAAATCAGACAAGACATAGAAAGGGAGGTGGGGGGGGCGGGGGCGCCTGGGTGGCTCAGGTCAGGGTCTCACGGACGGTGGGTTTGAGCTCTCGTCGGACTCTGTGTTGATAGCTCAGAGCCTGGAGCCTGCTTCAGATTCTTTGTCTCCCTCTCTCACTGCCCCTTCCCAGTTCGTTCTCTGTCTCTCAAAATAAAATAAAGATATAAAAAAAGTATTAAGAAAAAGAAAGGGAGGCAGGGGCTCTGAGCACCCTGAGGTCCTGTCCATGGTGCAAGGCCCAGAAGGACTTGCAGTTCTTCCCTTCGGGGTATCTGGGGCTGCTCACAAAAAATCCTATGGCAAGTCAGAAACACGAGAGGGATGGATCTAGAAACAATGTTTTGTTTCCCAATCCTGGGCTTTCCTCCTATATACAGGGCACATTTTGATATGTTTTCAATGGCACAGAGGCCAGGGAGAAAGCTCATTGGGACACACCGGAAACTGTCCTTCACCGGTCACGAGGGGTAAAAAAAATCCCGAGGGGTGAGGAGAATTCCTGGGGGTTTCACCAGATTAGTCCATTACTTCTGGTTAATGATCACGCGGGCGGCTGACCCCCTCCTGAGGGAGAAAGCGTAAGGCGGTTTGTGTGGCGACACCAGTCAGGCAGGCACATGCAGCCCGGAAATCATATGCGCCATGCATCCTCCTGAGGAGATGACACTTGCTAATCCACCTTGTTCTGCCCTCTTCTGTGCCATTGCATGCGCTCAACGCCGAGCCCTGTGTGAGGACAATTCTCCAAAGGTAAAGGGACTGCCTGGCAAATATGAAATGAACATTTCAATGGTTTTATTCAATTCTTTGAGTAAAGAAGGAACCAGGAAGTAGGGACATTCAAGGAATCAGATATTTATAGGCAGTTTAAAAAGGGAATATTAGGATAAGACTGCTGGACTAGGTAAAACACTGGTTAAGGTTCCGTAGGGCAATAAACCGTGACTTTTGGAGTTATTTTTTCCACCAGGCAGAGACTATTTATGTCTCTGTTGGATAAAAATCTACAAGTTTACATGTAATGTCACTAAATCTGGGAGTTTAAACATTTTTTTAAGTTAATTTATTTATTTTGAGAGAGACAGAGACAGGGTGAGCAGGGGAAGGGCAGAGAGAGAGGCAGTGCAGAGCCTGACGCAGGGCTCGAACTCACAAAACCGTGAGATCATGACTTGAGCCAAAATCAAGAGTCAGATGCTTAACCAACTGAGCCACCCAGGTGCCCCAATCTTGGAATTTTAATCAGTAGTCATCATCAAATCAAACAAAGTACATTCCCCTGGGTAGTTCTTAGAGGGACCTTTATCCCCATATGACATTGAAAGAAGATATTATCCACATTTTTGTCTCCTATGCAAGTTTTAGATAATTTTCTTTTTTAAAAATGTTTATGTATTTTGAGAGAGAAGAGAGACACAGAGAACGTGGGAGGGGCAGATAGAGAGGGAGAGAGGGAATCCCAAGCAGGCTCCACACTGTCAGCACAGAGCCCGACTCGGGGCTCGAACTCACAGGCCGTAAGATCACAAATTGCACTGAAATTGAGGAGTCGGACACTTAACCATCTGAGCTACCCAGGCGCCCCAAGATCATTTTTCTTAATCGCTCCTTCAGATTAGGAACAGCACTTCGTTTTGTATGCCTCGTCTGCACCCCTGCATCTGCACCCCTGCACAGTGTCATCTTAGGTATAGCATGCTATATAGTGCTTATTGAATGATACATTTCAATTTGAATTTAATTTGAATCAATGAAAGGGAGAGTTTCCAGTTCCCCAACTGACATAGGTCAGCGTGTTCATCTCTGGGGCTTTTTACCCATTCTCGTTCATAGCTTTATGATTTTCTTTTCTAAAAATACTTAATGCAATAAGAATATTCTGACTTTTTCCTGATCAGGTCAACCAAAGCCAGAAGTAACTTGGTATAAGAATGGTCGAGCCATAGACAACTGTGACATTGTTTCCAGTTATGAATTCTTCCAGAATCAGTACATTCACGTGTTGCATCTCTATTGGTAAGTGGATGCGCCCCTCTGGACGGTTTACAAAGGTCCCTGCGTTCTGTCACGTGCTGGTTGCTACCAGGTAATGTTAAAAGCTTGGCTCCTCTTTGCTTTTTTGCGTCCTAATGTTAGATGCTATGAGCAGGCATCGGCCAACGTGTCCCGCTGAGCTTCTCTAATTTGTTGCTTTCATGGAATTACAGCTTTATCTAGAATCTTATTTGAGGTGGGCCAGCCATTCTCATTCACTAAAAGAGCTTTTCGTTTACTCTGACTCTCTCTGGAAAGTCAAGAAATACAGCATGACTTGGCACTGTCATTCAACCTTTTCTTGCGTAACAGTGGAAGGGAGAAGTGGCTGACCGTGAACCCGTAGCACATTGGTGATGGCCAGAAGGCTGAAAAACCATGCCTTCTGGCTTTATTTTGGGAAGTAGTATGGTCTAGCGCAGTGGTTTCTATTCTTATTCATTTCCCCAACAACTATTCAAATGAAATGAGGAAGCTCCATGTGTGAAGGAGAGAAAATGAGAACTGCTTTGGTTGAAGGTAGGTGGAGAGTCTGTGCTCTTGGTCCCCAGTTGTCACTGAATTGGTCACAATGTTCCTTATGGGGACTCTGAGGAGGCCAAGTTCGTAACGTGTGGTACAAACATGACTGATGGGCATACCATGTGCTGATAGCCTTGGATCTGAGAATAACAAAGGGAAGATTTGGGTTTGAATTCTGACTCTACTATTTTTTGGCTGTGTGACCTTAGCCAGTTATTTAACCTCTCCAAAACAAAATTTGTTGACCTGCAAAATGAAAGGATTGCTGGAGAATGAAATGATTTTGTGCTTGTCAAGTTCTTGCTGTGTAGTAGTTATTCAATAAACACTAGCTTTCTTTTTTCTTAATTTTTGATGTTTTTATTTATTATTGAGAGAGAGAGATAGAGCATGAGCATGGGAGGGGTGGAGAGAGGGGAAGACACAGAATCCAAAGGAGGCTCCAGGCTCCAAGCGGTCAGCACAGAGCCCAATGTGGGGCTTGAACCCACAAACCACGAGATCATGACCTGAGCCAAAGTTGGACATTTAACTGAATGAGCCCCCTAGGTGCCCCAACACTAGCTTTCTTATCTTCCTATCCACTCTTTTGTTTCAAAGTATGCTCTGAGATCATTTTATCATGGTTGAAAATGCTTGAGTCAACTGTCTTACAGAACTAACCTGATGTTACTCCTTGATTCATCTACCATTTAATTCTTTAAACAATACTCATCAAGCATCTATATGTGGCAGCCATGTTGCATTATGCTGTGGGTAGAGATGAACAACATAAACATTGTATATGCCCTCATCAGACTTCAAGTCCAGTTCCAGTGCTGCAAAGGCCTTCCCCTCCCCCCTCTTCGTCTCGTTCCACTTAGAATCCACCTCTATGGTTCACAGTAATTCTAGTTACCCATGGCTTTTCCAGCTTCAGACATTCTCTTATCTTTTGCCAAACCCTCCACCTCCTTTGGTGTTTACTTATTGACAGTTCATTAAACTTGGGCCTCCGGGGGGCAGGAGCCTTCTCTGTCTCACACTAATGTGTCCCCTAGGACATAGCACAGTGCAACATAAATATTTGTTAAGAGGATGGGTGAGTAGATTTTTACATATACCATAATATACATGAAGCTAATTTAGATCAGCATTGGCAAACTTTTCCTAATTTGCCTTTTTTTTTAAATGTTCATTAATTTTTGAGGGAGAAAGAGAGAGAGACAGTGTGTGAGTAGGGAAGGGGCAGAGAGAGAGAGAGAGAGAGAAGGAAACCCAGAATCTGAAGCAGTCTCCAGGCTCTGAGCTGTCAGCACAGAGCCTGACGCGGGGCTCAAACTGACAAACTGTGAGATCATGACCTGAGCCGAAGTTGGATACTTAACTGACTGAGCCACCTGGGCGCCCCAGCAAACTTTTTCTATAAAGGGCCAGATAGTAAATATTGTGGGCTTTTGAAGGCTAGATGGTCTCCCAACTACTCAACTCTGCCATCAGAGTATAAAAGCAACTGTAGACAAAATGGGTTTTGTTTTGTTTTGTTTTGGGCATGACTATGTTCCAATAAAACTTTAATTATAGGAACAGGTAGGGGGCCAGACTTGGTCTGTGAGCCACAGTTTGCCAATCCCCGGTCTAAATGGTAAGACCCTTGAGTATCTACATGCTACATACTTGTTTATATGTTTTCCACTTTTGCCTTTGTCCCCCTAAACATTCAATCCATATTTCTTGATTGATTCACTTTAGTCTCACATTAAGCTAAAATATTATAGTCACTCTTTTAGCCAGAAGAGAGGCTTAGTGAGTATTCTTTTACTGATGGAATGCCATTTAAGAATTGGGGTTTGGGGATGCCTGGGTGGCTCAGTCGGTTAAGCCTCTGACCTCGGCTCAGGTCACATCTCATGTTCGTGGGTTCGAGCCCCACATCAGGCTCTGTGCTTACAGCTAGCTCAGAGCCTGGAGCCTGCTTCTGGTTCTGTGTCTCCCTCTCTCTCTGCCCCTCCCCCTCTCATGCTCTGTTTCTCTCTGTATCAAAAATAAATAAAACATTAAAAAATTAAAAAAAAGAATTGGGGTTTGTTATTTGCTGTTTACACAGGACCAGGAATGTAGGGAGAGCCAGTGTTTGTAGGGTAAGAGAGTTAAAGGATGGAGGGAGGAGAAGGCCAAGATGAAGCCCAGGGGCAGGTAGGCAGGTTAAAATCGGAAGAGAAATTTAGGAAGAGAACCTGAGCTGTGGCCTGGGCGGGGAGTCTTCATTCTCTTTGCAGAAGTCCAGCGGGGCACTGGTTTACTGGAACAGATCAAGTGAATGACAGAATGGACCCTTTCCAAACTCCTATTCTGCCATTTTGAAAAATAACCCACCAACTGGGAAAAGCATTCAGTCCGGTGTAAGGAATTTTAGTGGGGCCACACACTCACAGATGTGGTTGCATTTTTCTGCTTAGTAGTAAATGAGCTGAATACTAGTGATCTTTGAATGTTCTAACTTTTTATACCGGTAGTTCTGAACCATATCTGCCTGTTTGTAGCACCTAGGGAAGTTTTTAAACCCCATAATTCCTGGCCTTGGACTTGGACTAATGCAGTGTGGGCCCCAGGTGATTCCAGTGTAATTGCCCAAGATGAAAAATTCTTTACATCCTAAAACATTCGCCTGCAAAGCAGTTTGACTTCTATCAGTATGTTAAATGCTGGTTAGGAAAATGAATGTTATTTTGTGCAAATGCCTTTCAAAGATTTAAAGTTGATTGTTAGTTATAATACTGGTCTCAAATTTTCTTGCCATTATCAGGCCGCCATAAACCACCAGATTAACTCATAGTTGCCCAGAGAAAAGTACTTTTTAAACATCTATCTGAGGGGCACCTGGGTGGTTCAGTTGGTTGAGCGGCCAACTTCAGCTCAGGTCATGATCTCACAGTTCATGGGTTCGAGCCCTGCTTCGGGTTCTGTGCTGACAGCTAGCTCAGAGCCTGGAGCCTGCTTCCGATTCTGTGTCTCTCTCTCTGTTCCTCCCTCACTCCTGCTCTGTCACTCTCTCTGAAAATTAAATAAACATTAAAAAAAATCTACCTAAGTTTAGTCTTTGGGTCATTAAATCTGAAGTCAGTAGGTACTGAAAAACTCCTGTTCCTGTATTTCCCATGTTTTTTTGTTTTGTTTTGTCTTTTGTTGTTGTTTCTGGGATGGTAAACCTGATCTGCATTTCTGCTTCAAGGCCAAGAATTTATTAATTGGTCTACTGATCTCCCCTCTTTCCTCATCTGGGCAAGAGTGCGTCCTGGCCCTCCTGCGATCTCCTCCTCACACCCCTTTCATCTCATAACACCGTGTACTTTGGACAAGTGAGAACACTTGTAGGAGATTGATCAGTGCCGTGGCGACTTTTACATACCACAGGTCAAGAGGGTCTGGCCGGCAGAGGGATGGAAAGCCGGGAAAGCATTCCAGGGGAGAGAGACGTCAATAACAGCATGACTGGCGCTGTCTCATGAAAAATTTTTTTTTTCAAAAGACATGGGGGTGGGGAGGAAGGGAGGAAAATGCAAATAGATTTTTCCACCTCATAGAAAGCAAGTTGCGGAGAGCACGAAGAGTGCGTAGACAAAAGAGGAACTGTGGTCTCTCAGGAATACGGGGTAAAGGAAGGCAGGTGGACAACGGATAAAAATCTGTCCAGAAATCCGCACCTAGAGTGAGACGCTCCTCTCCACAGCGAGGAGGCCTCTTGGATCAAGTCCGCTGTGCCGAGAGAGAGCACAGATTACCAGAGAAGCAGAGGTGGGGCGGGAAAGCTTGGATCAGAGAGAGGGCGAGGCTGCCTTCCTCACCTCAGCCCTACCGACGACCTGGTCGTAAGGGCGATGGCCAGGAGAGCTGCACAGTCACCAAGAGCCAATCTGTTCATGATGTGTCCCCCCCCAACCCCCCCAAGTTCATGTTCACCTGGAACATCAGAATGTGACCTTATCTGGAAATAAGATATTTTCAGCTGTTGTCATTTGAATTAAGGTGAGATCACCGTGGATTTATGGCGGGTTTAGTTCCATGACTGGTGTTCTTACAAAAGGGAGAAAACAGACGCAGACAGAGAGGAAATAGGTGTGTGAAGACAGGCAGAGACCGCGGTGATTCAGCCGCAAGCCAGGAAATGTGAGGACGGCCCTCCGCCACCAGAAGCTAGGAAGGAGCCAGGAGAGCCTTCCTTAGAGCCTTCAGAGGGAGCCTGACCTTGACCGCACCTTGATTTTGGACTTCTAGGCTCCAGAACTGTGAAACAATAAATTTTTGTTGTGGTGTTTTTTGTTGTTGTTGTTGTTTTTGCTATTTTCTCTGTGGTAATATGTAATTATGGCAGCTCTGGGAAGCTAACACGTGGTGTAGCTGAGCATGCTTAAACAAAAAAGGTGCAGGGGCGCCTGGGGGCCTCAGTTGGTTAAGTGTCTGACTTCCGCTCAGGTCATGATCTCGTGGTTGATGAGCTCGAGCCCGGCGTCGGGCTCTGTGCTGACAGTTTGGAGCCCGGAGCCTGCTTCGGATTCTGTGTGTGTGTGTGTGTCTCTCTCTGCCCCTCCCCCACTTGTGCTCTGTCTCTCTCCATCTCTCAGAAACGAATGAATGATAAAAACTAAAAAACAAAAAGTGCTGCCTTTTGCCTCCCTTGACTTCTCTGATAAATGTAGCACTGGCTCCCAAAATGGCGGCCGAGCTCCCCTGGGCCGCCTGGAAGCATCTGTGGGTCAAAGGGCAAGGAACATTTTTCCAATTATGCCTCAAACTGGATATCGATCATTCAAGATTGAAGGAAAAATCAATATGAAGGTTTCCCGGGTCACCTGTGTTTTGCCCCAGGGGACATTTGGCAATGTCTAAGAGATATGATAGATTGTCACCGCTGGAAGGCATGCTACTGAGTGACTGAGTGAGGAGAGGCTAAGGATACTGCTAAACGTTGGCCTTCTCTGGGGCGCCTGCCCCCCGACAAAGAAGGGGGGGACAGTACAGCACTCAGATGCCCGGGTGACAAAGCCCTGACCCCTGGAACAGCTCCTCTTTCCTGGAGTACTTCAGTCCAGGAAACTTCACTGTTGTCCCCACCCCAGAGGACTTTCCCCGGAGCCTTCTCAGAGACCGAGGTCAGCACTAACCCAGTTCTGGTTCTCTGCATATTATGCTTCTATTTCGCCCCCGTCTGCCTCCCGACAAGACAAAGCTCCGCGAAGACTGGACTTTCGCTCACTGCTCAGTCGATATTGGCTGCGCGGAGCTAGTGACTTCTGCTTCACTGATGTCCTCTCCTCTTTGTTGGCGGGTCACCTCGTAGGGGCAGCAGGGACTGGGATTTCTGTTCCTTCTTGTCCCCACAGCCTCCTGTGTTTGTAAATGACGACACTATTCTCCAGGCTCTTCCTCAAAGCCTGCCCTTCTGCTGGTGGCGTGCCCTGCGACTTATTAGCTGTGTGGCCTTGAGCAAGTCAGTGAACTTCTCTGTGCTTTGGTGTCGTCATAAAATGATCTGGGGGGATGGCTTAAGTGAGATCATTCACGCAGAATGGTCAGCAACGTGTGTGTTAAGCTTGCAACGGATATTAGTAATTAATATCATTTTACTGCCCACTCCCTGAAAGCAACGTGGTTCCAGAATTACTCTGAAAGAATCCCTTTGCCGTGGCTTATAGTACTAGTCTTTAGAGCCAGGATGATTTCATAAGAATTATTTTGAAAAGTGTTGGAAATAGTGGTGAATTTTCAAAGACGGGAAAGAAGGGGACATTTAACAGGTGAGCGGCCACCCAGACAGAAGTGGAAGCTGTCTTCCTCATACGTGTTTATACCTGAACCCTGTTTGGATGGTTTCTAGATGGTGGACTCGGTGACTTTAGGGATGTCTTAGCCTTTTTAGTTATTCCTCACGTCTAGGTAGGGAGACCCCAGGGGCGCTGGGACACTGTTACATTCCCAAAGTGCCCTGCTTTGTAGCAAAGAGTTTCTCATAAGTGCTTGTTGTCTGAGCCAATGTCTTTGGTTCCCGGAAGCCATCGCCCTCTTCCTGTACATGATCACCCAGGGAAAACCAAACCCCTCGCCGAACATCTAAAACACACATGTTGTTGGTGGTCAAGGAGTCTGGGCAAATAAGAGGAGAATCAGTTAAAAATCTCTCTATTCCCGAAAGAAACACTTGAAGGCACATATCCTGTTAACAGTAGAATTGTCACCATCAACTTTACTCCCAAAGGACAGGAGGAGATTATGTGAACCATTGAGAGCAAGGATCTGAAGCCCGGTTGTCTGGATTTAAATCCCAGATCTTATAAACTATATCATCTCAGGCAGGTGACTTAGCCTCTCTGAGCCTCAGTTTTCTCATCTGTAAAATGGGGATAATGATCGTTCCTGCTTCATAGGAATGGTATGGGGATGGAATCCACGTGTGCAAAGAATTTAGAAAACTCTGTAAATAATAGTTATTTTTAAGCAATTTGAACATGTCCCCGCAATGAACTATAATTTGGGGACTGATTTAAAAAACTAGGGCAACTTGGAGGTAAGAAAGATAGCAGAGTTTGGCAACATTGCCCCCCTGCTCTTTCCCTCTCGGAGGATGAAATACAATTAATGTGTTTCGTCAAGGAAGCACCCAGTGGAAATAAAGATGACTGAGTCCTGCCTTTCTGTCCTGACAGAAAAGGCATTTTATCCGAGATTGGAAAGCATTTGCTGAACTTCATGTTCCCTTGAGCTTAAGTAGGTGTAATAAGTCTTAAGGGTGACTGGGAGAACTTTCTGACACCCCCAAAGGCCTCCATGTTCCCAGCACCGAGCCCAGGCTGGCATTCTTCTTGAATGAATGCAGCATTCCGGTCATTCCTCAGACCACGCCTGGAGCATTTCTTGAATGAATCCTGAGGGTCTGGTGAGAAACTCCCATTTAGTCCCCAGGGCGACAGTTCTGTGCTGAGAATCGGAGGCCCGTGGGTCCTGACCTTCTGGTTTTGATTTTGTGTGAATGGTTATTGGATCTACACCTTGGGACACTCATCTTTTCCTGGGGGCTGGATTTGGGCCGTTGTTCCCACAGTGGTGCTGGCTCCCTGGGGCAAATCGATGCTAGTCTGGGAACAGGTGACAGATTGATCCAAGAGCCCCTCCCAAGACGTCAGACGCAGGTGCACTAATCCCTGGAAATTGGACATGTGCTAAATAACGTAAATGCCACTCATTAACACCTGCTGAGGACTTAGAGCAGACCAGTAACACTAGGGGAGTTTAGGGCTAACTGGGGTTCCGTCTACATTTGTAACCCCAGAATTGTGATCCAACACTTCTGATGATCCACGAGACAGGGAGTCTCACTGATGTAGAAACACAGCGTTGGGATTAGCAATCAGTTGACCGGCTCCCTCCCTCTTTAAAGGTAGACGTCATAAAGAAGGTACTGGGGGAAGAGCTGGAACCAATCAGGCCCTGTGAGTCCTGACATTGGCTTTGCTCCACTTCTGAAGGGAGGGGTGCGGGGCAGCGGGGTGGGAGTGGGAGTGGGGGCGGGACAAAGACAAAGTTTGGCTTGGGAACACGTGTCTTTGTCTTGGCCAGTGCAGCCCTATTTTCTCCTTCTCGTGCTCTTAGCCAAGGGCTTCCTGGAAATTTACCTCCACCTTTGCCCCTTCACACCTGGGAGCTTCTCTTGCCTCTACCTCCACCCCACTTCTGGCTTTACTCTTAGTTCTCTGGGAGACTTGGACCCCGAGCCTCCTCTCTATCTGCCTCCAGACTCTCTCACTTCTGAACTGCCTGCATTGTCCTCTCCCTTCTTCTGAGTCCTACGAGGTCGGTCCAGTCCCAGCACCTCCACCCCGAGGCCCAGACCTCAGCCCGAGGCCCTCTCATAGGGGTGGGGAAGACCAACGCTCTGCATCCTCCCAGTACCCCCTCTCGGCCCCACCTGAACCCCAAATGAACCCAAGAATGAGCTGGACCCGTGAGGGGGGTTTGGACCTGGCATGTTCTGCCTGACCCTGCCTGCATTTCTCAGCCCAAAAATTCCACACACTGGGGAAGGGGTGGGAGGGGAGGGAAGCTTAACCAACAGAAATTAATTTCTCATCATTCCAGAGGCTGGAGGCTAGATTTCTGGTGAACGCCCTCTTCCAGGCTAGCATTCAGCTGCCCTCTTGCTTTGATTCCACATATGCTGAGCAAGCTCTCTGCTGTGTCTTCTCATACAGGCACCAATCCCATCATGAGGGTCCTGTTCTCATGGCCTCATCTAACCCCAGTTACCTCCCAAAGGCCACATCTGCAAAATACCATCACATTGAGGGTTAGGGCTTCCACAGATAAATGTGAGGGGGACACAGTTCAGTCCAGAGATTTCCCTAAATGTGGAAGCCATCCCAGTCATGTCAGGGACAGGCCTAGACCAGGCCAGTGGAGGTGTATACGGACGGGCCCACTGGTTCAGAATCCGGGATCTGTGCGGCCACATGTGGGTACTTAAGAGGGAGGGCTCAAGAGTTACTGCCAGAGGTCAAGTCTGGGCCCTACCTCTTCACTGGACATGTTTCTTATCTTCTACCTGCCTCAGTTGCTAGACGTGTAAAGTAGGAACAATAATAGCACCTACCTTGCTTGGTTGGGTCAAGATGAAATGAGATAATACATGTTAGGCTTTTAGAACAGGTCCTGGCACTTAGCAGTTCCTTTGTAGTGTTCATTCTTTCTACCCTGAGGTCTGTATTTTGTCAGACACAAGTCTTTGTCATGAATTTGAAAGTAGAATCAGGCTACCTTCCTATTTGGGAGAAGATGGGGTCAAATAGAATCTTGGGGGAGATTCCTGAGCTGATGTTAAGAACCAGGCTCAGGGCGCCTGGGTGGCTCAGTCGGTTGAGCATCTGACCCTTGATTTTGGCTCAGGTCATGGTCCCAGGATTGTGGGGGTTGAGCCCCAATTGTGCTCCCCACTGAATGTGGAGCCTGCTTAAGATTCTCTGTGTCTCTCTCCCCCTCTCTCTACCCCTCTCCGCACTCATGCACTCACATTCTCTCTCTGTCTCTCTCTCAAATTAAAAAAAAAAAAAGCTAGACTCGGGCTAAAGACATGGACTCTACCAGGGCGGGTGCAAGACTGTATGTGAACCTTGGGGCAATTCTTTAGTCCAGATCTTGATGCTTTAACTCATTTCTGAGCCATTTCAGAGCTCCAGGATGTTAGTTAGATTGAGCAGCTTGCTTCCACAAGGCCTTACACTTGCTCTTCCTTCTACCTGGAATGTTCTCTCCCCACAGAGCCCCTTGGCTAGTTCTCGCTTTTGCTCCAACTCCCCTGATCACTGAGACCTCTCTGACCAGCCACCAATAGCACTGTCTGCACCTAGCATGTCCTATCTTTCCTATCTTGCTTTATTTTTCACATAGGCTGTGACATAGTGTGTGTGTGTGTGTGTGTGTGTGTGTGTGTAACAGCTTTGCATGGGTGTCATTGACACCCAATGAACTCTATATGTAAAGTGTCCAGCTTGGTCTGCTTTGATGCATACAGACACCCATGAAGGCATCACCACTATCACAATGAATGTATCTATCACTCTCAAACTTATACCCTCAGCGCCCCTTTGCAGTCCAGCCCTCCTACCTCTCTCTGCCCACCCATCCTCACACAGCAACCCATCTACCTTCTATCACTGGGGACTAGGTCGTCTCTTCTAGAATTTTATATAAATGAGATCACAGAACATGTACTCTTCTGTATCTGGCTTCTTTCACTCTTAATAATTATCTTGAGAATCATCTCTGTCCTTTGGTGTGTCAATAGTTCATTCCTTTTATTGTTGAACGGGACTTTTTTTTAAGTGTTTCATTGTTTGGATCTAACAGAATTTCTTATTCCCTCGAAGGTCTGAGCCCCACACCTCGACCCTCCTCTCCTCTTTTCCCTGTACCAGGTTATAAGACTTCTATGTGAAAGGTACATTTCCTGTGCCAGGGGGAGGGAAGACATTTTTGTCACTAGAGACAGGGAATTTGGGGCCAACAAATTCGTGCAAACAAACCTTGCCAAACTCATTCTTATCTTCCTAGTTACTGCTTCGCCATTTGCTACCTGAAGCCCAAACTCCTTTGTCTTACCAATGTTCACAAATGTATTGGTTCTTTGTCCAAGAGATTTAAGGGGTTCCAGCTCTTGTCACTTCTTTGGGTCTCCATTCTCTTGGGAAGGCTCCCTTGTACGTGTAAAAACTCACTGAAATGTGTATGCCTTTCTCCCGTTAATCTGTCCTTGTCAGTTCAATTTTCAGACCCATCCAGGGACCGTAACAAGTCGAGGAAACTTTTTCCTTCCGTGTAGAACCATTGCACGGGCAGCCGTATGAACGTGGGGACATGATTTGAATTACGGTGGCTTCTTGGTGGTCAGCCAGCTGTTACTTCAGAGGCCGTGCTGTTTACGAGGGTTGTGCAGACAGGAAGTCATTGTAAGCCTCCCGCCTCCCCCACAGGAGCTGTAGAAAGAGGCCACTATGCCAGCTGCCGCCCTGTTCAGTCCTTGTCATTTGCCGTTCTCTGGGTTGCCGTTCCAGCAGGGACAGGATTCTCCCTCGGCCCCAGCCCAGCCCAGGCTCCCCACAACCTGGGGCTGCTCCCCCCGAGGGTCCCTGCTTTCCTCCCTCTGGGCTGCACCTGCTCACACCCAGGGCCCCAGGCGAGGGAGGGCGGCGGGCAGAGGCGTAGTGAGGTGTGGCCCAGGGAAATGACAGAGAGGGATCGAGCAAGCACCAAGCCTCTAGCAGACCGACAGACAGGGACGCGGTCACATTGTGACGGTGGCTTCCCTGACCCGGGCCTCCTAGGTGGCTTTCTCCCATCTGGTTTCGTGCATTGCCCCTGCCTGGGTCCAGCTGTTGGTTGTTTTGTTGTTGTTGTTTTTTTAAAGCAAAACCGGCTCCAACACCCACATTGCTGCCTGTGGGGCAGCTTGCCAGGCATTTAGTGGGAACTCAGCTCAAACTGAGCAGCAAGTCAAGTGACAGCTGATATTTTTTTCTGAGAATTTAGTAAGGGGACTTTCACCCTCTAGAGATTTTGGAGTCCTCGAGCTGCCGGTGACTTACAGACCTTGCCCCACGAAGCTGGTTTTGAGCAGATACAGCTCCTGGAGCCTGTTAGACTGCTGAGTCCCAGCCCTCATCGGATTCTGCATTTTCACAAGATTCCAGGTGATTCCTGTACACGGTGACACACAAGGAGCCCGGCCCTGTGGCTTATCCCGCTCCTGGCTCTCGGTTACATGTGACGAACTCTTTAGAAAGTGCTGGTACTCAGGTCCTACACCTCAGGAGCTCTGACTTAATTGGTGCCACCCAATCGGTTTTTACTTTATAGATCACCCAAGGCCCAGAGAGATCACAGGACTCATCCTCAGCATGTGGTTAGGAACAAAGCTAGAATTAGAAGCCAAAAATTCTAGGGGCTCTTGGGTGGCTTAGTCGGTGAAGTGCTGACTTCTACTCAGGTCATGATCTCGCTGCTCTTGGGTTTGAGCCCTGCATTGGGCTATGTGCTGACAGCTTGGAGCCTGGAGCCTGCTTCGGATCTTGTGTCTCCCTGTCTCTCGGTCTCCCTCCTCTCTCTCTAAAATATAAACAGTAAAAAAATTTTTTTAAAAAGAAAAGGAAGCCAAAAATTCTGTGTCCCAGGACCCCTGGGTCCTATTGTATTCCTGACTGTATTTCCCTCTACCACAGTTGTCCTCTGAAACAGACTCTACTAACGTGTGCTGGAGTATTACTCAAAAAGAAGTGATCATGAGGACTGCCTTCAAAAATAAGGATTAATGGAGGGCCTACTGTATGCCAGAGCTGATCAAGACTTTGGGGACACAGTAGGGAGCACAGTAAAGTCCTGATCTCATGGGACAGGGATAGAGGAAGAGTCGCACATTAGCCATACCAGCCAAGTCAGTAGTTTTAGGTGACAAAGGATAAACGGGAGGGAAGGAGTCTCAGGAAGGGAGGTGTCTCTGCTGATCTATGAGCAGAGGTGTGAAGGGTAAGAGGGGAGAGGGGTGGGATTGCACTGGGGAAGAGTGCTCTCAGAGGGATGAGCAGGGGCACAAGGAGGCTGGAGATGGGAGCATGCCAGGTCACTGTGGCTGCAGAGGAGACAGGGCAGAGTGGGGAACAGCTGCAAGCAGCAGCAACGCCATCATCCAGATGGGAGATGGGGTGGCCCGATCCAAGGTGGCCCTGGATCCATCTGTCAGGCATTGCTGCTGGACTGGATGCAGAAGGGGGTGAGAAATGGACTCGGAAGCATGCCCCCTGCATGATGGGGAGAACAAAACTGCACGTTTTTTTGAGACAAGGAGCAGGTTTGGATAGGAAAGTCCAGAGTTTGGTTTGGAGCATGCTGCATGTTTGATGAGGTAACAGTGCTGGTCTTTCAGAATTCTAAGCTGACTTGCTTTCCTAAAAGAGCTCTGGGTCCTCCAGGGCTTGAGGGTGTGTTGTCCTCGGTCCTGCTCCCAAGCTGCCATGTCTGTCATAGATGGATTTACAACTTAATGTAGGAGCTTTTCTTTTGTCTCAATGTACCTTGAGATTTCTGGACACATGCTAGGCATTGTGCTAGCTTCGGTGGAGGTAGGGACTATTTCAAGCAACGCTTGAGTTTTCTTTCGATAAGAGAGTTTAGTTGTCTGTTAACTAAGCCTCATGGTAATAATGCCATAGGCTTTTTTCCTTTCTTTGCTCATTTCTTTTCTCTTCATTTTTTTCACATTTCTTATCTAAAGAATATCCGGTCAGCCTGCATTGCTCCTGGAGATTCAAAAGGCTATCAAATGCTTAGCACTTCTGTGCCAAAATAGAGCCAAGAAATCACACCCGATACATACCTAGGCAAACATACTTCCTCTTCATCAACCTACCGATTCCCCTACCTCCTTCATGATCATACGAGAGCTAACATTCATTTAGGTGCCTCTGGGCTCCCCTTTAGAATCACCTGGGAAGCTTTAAAAAATACGCATGGCAAAGCCCTTTGACCTCGAGATGCTGCTTAATTGCTTTCTTTGGTAGGGCTCCGACTCTGGTATTTCCCCCCTTTTAAATACTTCATTTTTTAGAGCAGTTTTAAGTCCATTGCAAAAGTGAGCAGAAAGTACAGATTCCATATCTGCCCTTGACCCCCACCCCCCGATGCACAGCCTCCCCTGCTGTCAACACCCCCCACCAGAGGGGTACGGTCGTGACTGTCAGCGAGCCTACGTGAGCCATCATTATCACCCACAGTCTGCGGTTTACGTTAGGGTTCACTCTCGGTGTTGTACGGTCGATGCTTCTGGACGACCGTGTCATGACATGTATTCACCATGATAGTATCCTACAGAGTAGTTCGCTGCCCTAAAAATTCTCTGGCCCTGGCGTTTCTGAGAAGCCTCCCAAGTGACTGTCATGTCCAGCCAGGCCCGAGACCTGCTGATTTAGTGTTTAGTGTGCACTGGGTCCTGCTCTAAGCACTTTTAGTAATTACCTGCCGTGGTCCTCATGTCTCCTCTGGTGTAGGTACAGTTATTGACCTTCAGTAGCTTGTCAAGGTCACACGGTGGATGGGCAGTATGTGAACCCAGGCAGTCTTGCTGCGACGTCTGTCCCTTAACCCCTGTGCCGTCCTGGCTTTGCAATCTGCCCTCCCATCTACTCAGAATTGCACTTGGGTAGAGGAGGAAAGTAGAGTTTCCACTGCATTCTGCCATTGGGCCACACTCCTGAGCAGAACTCTGTGCCTTTCAGCCCTTCAGGGCCCTCTCCCCACCAGCTTGCTTCTTTCCTGTCCTTGACACATGACCTGCTAGGTCCAGCTCTGGTGTGTCTGCCAGGAATGCCCTCCCTCCCACTGCTTCCCCACCAGCCAAAATTTAATCCTTCCCCTGCACTCAAGTTCCACGCTGCTGGCGTGTTGTCTGAAGATCTGGGCCACCCTGACCTCTCCTCTCCTAGCACCAGAAGCACTCCCTGCCTCGATTGTGCCTTTTGGGATTCAATGATGCTGGAGTTTGCAAGTTGCATGCCACTCCCTGTTTAACACCCGGAAGTCTTCTCTCTCTGTAAAATTGGCAGTTCCCCTGAGGAAGGAAACACGTCTTATACCATCAATTTCTCTCTCCTTTCTCAAGTCCCACACGTTGGGCTGGGACTTAATATTGGTGAAGGTCCAACAGGACACATGGGAGGATGCTCAAGCAGGGGCCACCGAGCATGTCACGCATGGAGAGTGGGCGCTGTCCATCCTCGCCCCGGTGCACTGTGTACGTGTGGTGAGCGTCCTACAGAATGGCTTCCGTTCCTCTCTAAATGGGTGCCTTGATCTGGTTATCAGGGAGTCCCAATTGGGCACTGAGGTCCAAACTCCTCAGTCTGGGGTGGAAAGTGTCCCATGTTCTGGGCTCTGCCCAGAGAGGGAGAGAGGCGTGCAGGCCCCGGAGGGACACAGCTCCAAGTCCCCTTTCAGTCTTCAGACTCATGGTTCATTAAATTTGTTGGGTAAATGAGTAAATTGGTAAACATGTGTGGACACTCCTCACCGGTTTGGAAATATACCGATCTGCTTGTAGAAAATACGATCAAGAAGTTCTGCATGGTGGGGCACCAGGGTGGCTCCGTTGGTTCAGCGTCCATCTTCTGCTCAGGTCATGATCTCACTGTTCATGAGTTCGAGCCCCACATCGGGCTCTGTTCTAATGGCCTGGAGCCTGTTTCCAATTCGGCATCTCCCTCTCTCTACCCCTTCCCCAGCTCACACTTGGTCTCAAAAATAAACAAACATTTAAAAAATTTTAAAAAGAAGTTCCATGTGTTTCTAGTATTAGAATTCTTCCATCTCTATAACGAACATAGCTTTGGGACATGGAAAAAACCCAAGCCTTTCTTACTCCTTTAGTTATTCTGAATAATTCAGTCAATAAAATTGAGAGTAGCAGTGAGGCAAGTAACACAATACAGACAATTCGTGTAAGAAAATATTTTGACCTTCACCTGGTGTGATGGGGGCGGCGAGGACATGGATGTCATCACGTAAGTATTTATTGAGTGGAGCGTTCTCCCTCCTCCCTGCTGCACGGGCAGACGAGGCTCAGTAAATCCACAGGGTGGGGAGGGAAGGGGGGGATTCGGAGGCCTCCCCACCTCCCCATTCCTGGTGGCAGACATTTTGTTCCCAGATCTTGTTTTCCTCCGCTGGGAAGTGGAGAACACGCAAACTAGAACAGCACCTGCGATCCAGAGAGGACTCCTCTTACCTCTAGCCGATGACTTGAGCTTCGTCTCCCACAAACTCTGTCTTCAGGGCGTCTGGTCAGATGGTTTGGTTTGAGTTGCAGGAATTTTAATTTTGTTGGGAGAGTTTTCTGGGGAGCAGGGGAATGACCTCCAGGAGACAAAAGGAAGAAGAGAAGCAACCTGAACCCGGGAAATCCACATGGGAGTAAGTCGCTCTATTTTATTTGTGTCAGTGGGAGAGTAAGTGAATAGATGTGTGAAGTAATGCATGTGAAAACCTACCCCCTGAGGGTGCAGTAATGGTGGGGATTGAAATGTAGGTGTTTAAAAGAATATCAGGGGCACCTGGGTGGCTGCCTTAGACTCAGGTCATGATCTCATGGTTCGTGAGTTCAGGCCCCGCATTGGACTCTCTGCTGACAGTGCAGAGTCTGCTTGGGATTCTCTCTCTCTGTCTCTCTCTCTCTTTCTCCTTGCCCCTCCCCTGCTGTGCTCTCTCTCTCTCTTTCTTTCAAAAATAAATAAACATTAGGGGCGCCTGGGTGGCTAAGTCGATTGAGTGTCTGACCAGCTCAGGTCATGATCTTGTGGTCTGTGATTTTGAGCCCCACGTCAGGCTCTGTGCTGACAGCTCAGAGCTTGGAGCCTGCTTTGGATTCTGTGTCTCCCTCTCTCTCTGCCCCTCCCCCACTCACACTCTGTCTGTAATAAATAAATAAATGTAAAAATAAAAAACATTAACAAGAGAAAGGAAAAGCTAAGAAAAGAATATCAAGTCAAATAAGTCTGTTGTGCTGGTGGCTAGAGAAAAAAAAATGATTCCTGGTCTTTCCTACAGTCTATTCCCCAACCCCCTATTTTCATATTCTTTTTTTAAGATTTTATTTTTAAGTAATCTCTACACCCAATGTGGGGCTCGAACCTACAACCCTGAGATCAAGAGTCACGTGCTCTACTGACTGAGCCAGCCAGGCACTCCCTGCACGCTTATTCTTATATATTTATTCACTCACATTTATTACCCTTGTTCCCAAAGCACAAAACCGTCCCAAGTTGGCGAGATCCCCAGGAACTTCTAAGATTGGTGTCCCGTCCTGCACTGATAGACCTAGGCTTCTTCTGCCCCAAATTAAATCATGTAGATCTGTGTACTGAGCATTAAATCAGAATCTCAGGGGGGCGGGGAGGGGTAGGACCCAGACATAGGTCTCCTTTCTCTTTGTAAATCAGGAAATTGAGGCCCAAAGAGATTAAGTCATCGCCTAAGAGAGCACCTAAATGATCATACTGAGCAAAATGTCAGCCCTCCATATCCCGTCCATTTTCCAGAGCGCAAGAGCACCTCTCAGCCAGGCGATTTCCTGGGAGAGAGTTGCTGCGTGCATTTTAAAGCCTCCCTTGGTGAAGAGCTTTAATCAATGGTTTTCACAGTGTGGTTCATGGACCCCTGGGGTCCCTAAAGAACTTTCAGAGGATCCACAAGACCAAAACTATTAGCACAAAAATGCCAAAACATGATTTGTCTTTTTCACCGTGTGGACATATGTGGTGACGATAAAAAGCGATGGAAGGTAAAACCGTTGGTGGCTCAGCATGAATCTAGGCAGTGGTCCCAAACTCTGCTAGTTGTCAGGGAATTCTTCACCGCCATACAGCCAGAGTTCAAAACAAACCAAAACTCCAAAAATTTTACTTGATAATGTTTCTGGTGCATCAGTAAAAATGGTTAATTTCATTAAATCCTGATGCCCTGTAAGGAAATGGGAAATATGCCCAGAGCACCTCTGCTGTATTACCTTGAGATGCTAGTCACCTTGAAGGAAGCACCTGTGTGATTGTTTGAGTTGTAAGCTGGACTAGCCACTTTTCCATGGAGTACAGTTTTACTTGAAAGAACAACGGACACACAATGGTTATCCAGCCTTGGGTATTTGGCGAACATTGTCTTGAAAATAAACAAAGCAGGCCCGTCGCTTCAGGGAAAACTAATAGGATCTATTGCTTGTGATAAAAACCCAAACTTTTTTAAAACACACAGACTTCCAGTTATCAAATAATTAAGTCCTGGGAACATAAGATACAGCATGGTGACTGTGGCCAATAAAACTGTATTGTATATTTGAACTTTTTTAACTATCATTTATTTTTGAGAAATAGAGCATGAATGGGGGAAGAGCAGAGAGAGAGAGGGAGACACAGAATCTGGAGCAGGCTCCAGGCTCTGAGCTGTCAGCACAGAGCCTGAGGTGGGGCTCGAACCCACAGATCCTGAAATCATGACCTGAGCCGAAGTCGGACACTTAACCACATGGGCCACCAAGGTGCCCCCGTACTGTATATTTGAAAGTTGCTAAGAGTAACTTAGAGTACAAGAAAAAGAAATTTGTAACTCTGAGTGGTGATTGATGTTACCTAGACTTGCTGTGATCGTTTCTTAACATATACAAATATCAAATCATTATGCTGTACACCCAAAGCTAATGTAATGTTGTATGTCATTTACACCTCAATTTTTAAAAAAAATCCAAACTTTTAAGTTATCATTGCAGTCCCTCCTCTGAACTAAGCACTCGCATTTTCTTCAGATATTCTTTCTGCCTCTTTTCCTCTCTTTCTGGGATTCCCTTCATGCATATGTTGTGAGCTTGGTGGTATCCCCAGGTCTCTGAGATTCTGCCCACTTTCCTCCATTCTTTTTTCTTTCTGTTCTGAAGACTGGATAATCCCAATCACCTTCAAATTTATTGACTCTTTATTCTGTCTGCTCATATCAGCACTTGAGCTCTCTAGTGAATTTTTCATGTCAAAAATTTTCAACTTCAAAATTTCTATGTGGGTCTCATTTATAATCTTTGTGTCTTTATTGAGACATTGCTCTCGCACTTTTCTTTAGTTCTTTAGACAGTTTCTTTTAGTTCTTTGAACATACTTAAAATGGCTGATTTAAAGTCTTTCTCTAGCAAGTCTAGGGGCAGTTTCTGTTGACTGCTCTTCTCCCCAAGCCCCACCCCACCCACCACCATGTACGGGCCATGCTCTTTATTCTTTCTTTGAATGTCTAGTAATTGTTGTGTGAAAACTGGACATTTTAAACAATATAATGTGGCAACTCTGGAAAGCAGATTCTCTCCCTTTCCCAGCACATGTTGTTTGTTTGTTTAGTGACTTTTCCAAACTAATTCTTTAAAAATCACTATTCTTTGTTGTTTGTGGCTATTGAAGTCTCTGGCGAGTTAGTTTAGTGGTCGACTAATGATGAGACAGAGATTTCCTTAGACCCCGGAACCAGTAGGTCTCCCAGTGTTTGTCGAGGGGCTCTGTGCACACATTGGGGCATGCTTTCAACACTCAACCAGGCAGTGGACAACTCTGTCTTAGCCTTCACTTCCTGCTGGCACAGAGCCTTCAGGTCAGTTAGAGCTGAGAGCTTAATGTCTTCTGGTCATGCTCACAGCCATATACATGTGCATGGCCTTCTATATTCCCAGGAACGTGTTGAGCTCATCCTTCCTTCCTTCCTTCCTTCCTTCCTTCCTTCCTTCCTTCCTTCCTTTCTTTCTTTCTTTCTTTCTTTTCTTTCTTTCTCTTCTTTCTTTCTTTCTTTCTTTCTTTCTTTCTTTCTTTCTTTCTTTCTTTCTTTCTTTTCTTTTGTAGGCTCCATGCTGAATGTGGGGCTTGAACTCATGACCCAAAGATCAAGAGTGATCAAGAGTCACATGCTCTACTGACTGAACAAGCCAGGCACTCCATCTTGGAGCTTTTCAATGCCTCCCTGTGGATATCTCATTTCCTAGCGTTCCCCTTTTAATCTTTTTGGTTTGCCTATTGTTTGTGTCACCTGTTATTAGTGCCTCAGGCAGCCGCAATGGTAAATAGTTGCCTCTGAATTTTTTTCTGACAAATGTCTCAGGGAAAATGTTGTTCACACTAAAGGGTGAGTCAGATCACATAGACAGTTTAGTGAGTGTGATCTTTCAGGGAACCTTCAGACAGGTCAGATGATGGCAGTTCCCTGGGAATGAAACTTTGGAATTGCTCCAACTCTATTCTACCCCTTCTGGTGGCTGCTAGACTGCTGATTTTTGCCACGATTGTGAACACTGGCTTACAGGACTACTGTTGAGGTTGGGATGAGGGGTAGGACAAGGGGAAGTTAAAACATCAGAAAATTTGCTGTTCTTAATGAGATTCAGTCATTTTTCTTGAATAAATGATCTTCGGTTAATTTTCAGAATTCTGAAAAAGTTGATTCGGACAAATTCTGCCAGTGTTTTTAGGAGAAAATTTTCAGAGTGTCTACTCTGTCATTTTGATGATGTACACCACCCTTCCACTGGTACCAAGCAACTTACCACAGAATAGACTTACGTCGTTATGATAAATTAATATTTATGTTATTTCCCTAACTAGAAATTTCAAAAACTTATATTCTTCATCACAAATCTGTTTTCCCAACACTTCCCAACTATTCTGGAAAGATGGCTTGTAATGTAACTGAATGTGATTTATACAGTACTTTATACTGAAATGTGTTGATATTTGAAGATCTCATGAACAAAGTTCTTCCAAATGAGCAATACATGACGTTACAAAATCCTGTATGGGTAAAAATGCATGTGAAACACAATGTAAACCATTGGATTTTATGTAAAGTTTTCAGATTCCACATTGCAACCACTTCTTTATATAGCATCAAGAAAGATTATCTGCAATCATATGGAAAGACTATTAAAATACTCCTTCCTTCTCCAATATAGATCTGTATGAGGCCAGATTTTCTTCATATATTTCAACCAAAACAATGTATTGTAGCCAATGAATGTAGAAGCAGAAAAAATGAAGACCAGCTGTCATTTATTAACCCAGATTTTAGACGTGTGAAAAAATGTAAAGCAACATCACTCTTCTGAAATTTTACTTTGTTTTGGAGAAATATGGCTATTTTCATAAATATGTTATTTATACTAACATATTATGAGTTTACTTTTGTTATTTTTTAAAAATTTTATTTTAGAGACAGAGAGGGTGCAAGTAGGGGAGAAGGGCAGAGGCAGAGAGAGAGAGGAGAGAGGAGAGAGAGAGAGAGAGAGAGAGAGAGAGAGAGAGGGAGAGGGAGAGAGGGAGAGAGAGAGAATCCCAAGCAGGCTCCACACTCCGCACAGAGCCTGATGCTGGGCCCAATCCTGTGAGCCTGAGATCATGACCTGAGCTGAAATCAAGAGTCAGACGCTCAATTGACTGAGCCCCCCAGGTGCCCCTATTTTTGTTATTTTTAAATGAGTAAATATTTTCAGTGTTTCTGAGTTTTAATTTTAATATGGTAAATAGTGGTAGGTACAGAACCCCCATAAGCAAGCATTCTTGGCAGTCCTCAATTGTTTTCTGAGAGGGTAAAGGGATCCTGCTGCCAAAATATTTAAGAACCTCCGGTCTAGACCAATCCCTGGGGTTCAAGCCCAGAGGAAGCCCATCCACTTAAGGTCGCACATAACTCGTTTTCTTTCTTATGGAAATGATTAATTTAGAAAGAACGTTGAGTAGTCCAACAAAACTTTCACAACAAGTGGGAGGAATGTTGCTGCTTCCTTCAGCCAAAAGGAAAGACAGGCGGAAGGGAAGGCAATTAATTGTTCAGGGAATTTCTTCCGGGATGCTTTTGCATTCCTGTCAAATCACTGCGGGGCACACAGGTCACTCTGCCAGCGTCTTGCAAAAATTCTAAAGCCCAACCCTACTCCAGCTGCTGTCACTGACGTCCCCTCTCGGAAGTCCTCTTGCTCTTCCAGTCTCCGCCGCACAGAAGTGACCCACAAGGTCCTCGCAGCAATTTGGAGTGTTTTCCCCCAGTAGGTTTTTTTTTTAAGTTTATTATTTATTTTGGTGGGGGAGGGGCAGAGAGAGAGAGAGAGAGAGAGAGAGAGAAAGGGAGAATACCAAGCAGGGGAGAATCCCATGACAACATAGAGCCCGACAGGGCGCTAGATCTCACGAGCCTGGAGATCATGACCTGAATTGAAATCAAGGGCGGGATGCTTAACTGACTGAACCACCCAGGTGCCCCTCCTTTACTGCTTTCTTACCTGGTCCTATGACCTCGCCACCTTAGTTTCTTCTCTTCCTTTCTGTTTTTGCCACTCAAGTCCTGGTACTTTCAGGGCAGGTAGTTTCTCTGGCATAGGGATCCTGGCCTGGATAAATCAGGAAATCAACCCAATTACTTAGGATTTTTGAGTGGCCCATAATACTGGTTTATGCTCTTTGTAAGTTCCTAGCCGAGGCCAGGTCTCCCGGAACTACCAGAAAAGAGGCATGCGGGCAGCGGTGTGGGCCATGCGAAGCTCACACAAAGCTCCTTTCTCTTTGTTGAGCCTTAATTCAGCTCAAATGAAGAGACACAAGCAGAACTAATGAGGATGAGGATGAGGATGTCTCCAAGGGCAGGCCCGGGGCAATTTGTAGCAGAATGTATTTGGGATCTTTAAAAAAATTTTTTTAATGTGTATTTACTTTAAGAGAGAGAGTGTCTGTGAGCAGGAGTGAGCAGGGGAGGGACAGAGAGAGAGGGAGACACAGAATCCGAAGCAGGCTCCAGGCTCCAAGCTGTCAGCACAGAGCCCAACACAGGGCTTGAACTCGAAAGCCATGAGATCATGACCTGAGCCGAAGTCGGATGCTCAGCTGACTGAGCCACCCAGGTACCCCTGTATTTGTAATCTTTAAAAGCAGATTCTCAGGACTTTTACCCACAGATTGTGATTCAAGAATTTTAAATAGAGTTTCCTGGTGATTCTTCTGCACAGTTATTGAGAACCAGAGGAAATCTGGCTTTAGCACTTTCACAGCCTTTTTTTTTTTTAATTGAGTTATATTTGACATACAACACTGTGTATGTTTTCAGGTGTACTGCATATTGATCTGATGCATTTATAGTATAATACAGCCGCCACCGCAGCACTAGCTAATACCTCTATCACATCACATAATTATCATTTTAGCACTTTTATATTCTTAAAAAAATTTTTTTAATGTTTATTTATGTTGAGACGGAGAGACAGAGCATGAGCAGCAGAGGGGCAAGGTGGGAGGGAGACACAGAATCCGAAGCTGCCAGCACAGAGCCTGATGCAAGGCTCGAACCCATGAGCGAGATCATGACCTGAGCCGAAGTTGGAAGCTCAACTGACTGAGCCACTCAGTCACCCCTTTATATTCTTTTTTAAGTTTATTTATTTGAGAGAGAGAGAGGGAGAAAGAAGGGGCCAGAGAGAGAAGAAGAGAGAGAGAATCCCAAGCAAGTTCCTCACTGTCAGCCTGGAGCCCAAACCCAGGAACCTATGAGATCATGACCTGAGCTGAAATCAAGAGTTGGACACTTAGCCGACTGAGCTCCCCAAGGGCCCCAGAGCCTCTACATCCTTACAGCACATCCATAGCATAAGGTTTCTGCTTTATGAAGCCCCTTCACATGGATTTTCTCATTTGAACCTCAGAAAGACCTTGTGAAGTAGGAGCAGCAGGTGTCATCGCCTTTAGAAAGTGACCCTAAATTTCAGTCTCCCCATGGAGTAGGCCAAGGTAAATCTGAATATCGGCCATGGGTCCAGGTGGGGTGCCCTCAAACACACCTGAGTGGCTTCTGCTTGGGAACCAGATTACAAAAAAGCAAAGATACTAGCAGAATTGGAGTTAGGGTATCATTTTTGAAAATGAGGCATATGGGAGCACACTCAACTATTGAGGGCTGAAGAGCACGTATGAGCTTAGGGAGACAGGGGGGTGCCTTCAGTGAGACGAAAGAGAATAAGAAAGCCTATATTCCAGCAGTGTCTAACACTGACCCTTCTGGGTTAGATGCGTGTGTGCATTTTACACAGATCAGGCAAGAAGGATCTAAACATTAATTCTAATTCTGAGCCAACCCACAGCTCTGCCTTGTGAAAATGCTCATTTACTTCTGTGCCAGAGAATGCAGTGAGGCCAGCAATGTTACAGCTACACTGAGATCAGGGAGTGCAAATTAGGAAGCCAGCGTAACAAGCTTTTACGGGGACACAGAACCTGGAGAAAGGCCTAGTGGGAGAGGGCAGCAAAGCCTGGTAGGTCCAAGGTTCCGAGGAGCTCCAGGTAGTAAAGGGAGGGGACACAGGAGCGCCATCCCTCCTGGACCAGGGAGGGCTGGCTCCGCTGGATCCAGGAGTCAGTTCTTTTCCCTGCTGGGCCAAAGCCAAGCACCTGGCTTGGTCCGTGTAAGTCAGGATGGCAGGTGGGCATGGGTTTCTGGCCAGAGGGGTTCACGGGTACCGTTCTCCCAAAACTTAACCCCACTATGGGGCCATTATTGCCTCCTGACAAGAACCACACCTTCTCAGCCTGTTCTTAAAAACAGTTACGGCTTATGCCGTCCCACTGCCTGAGGTCGAATAGTTCCGTTACTTGTGGACAGTGTCTCACTCTGGAAAATAATGCTTTTTCAAATTCCCATGGCATAGAAAGAACTTAAAAGAAAAGCAGAGAAGGAGAAACTAGAATATAAGATGTTTCCCCATTTGTCTGCATAATTCTTAGCATTTTTCAAGTTGGGGTAAGATTGGGGCAAGTTTTAAGGGAACTATGCTGAGCTTCCTGGCTTCTCAGCTCAAGGGCGGCAGGGACTCAGAAGCTGGTGGTCTCCGACCACCTGCGCCTTTGCAGGGAGGTCCCAGATCCCCTTGAGTTGTGGCAGAAACATGGTCATTTTCTTTGCCACGATGTGAAGCATGCTGGCATGCCCATCCAAACACGGCCACCTTACCAAGTGTGTTCTCTTCATCCTAGCTGTACCCCAGGTGACGCCGCCGTTTATCAAATCTCTGCTAAAAACTGCTCTGGAATGATCTGCTGTTCTGCCTCCGTTGAAGTCAAGGGCTCGGCAGAAAACCCACAGCCCTCTCCTGGCCCAAAGGATGGCCGGGACACAGGTCGGAAACATGTACCAGCGTCAAGCATGCAGGGCAAAACATACCAACCTGATGAGAATGCACATCCTCGTGGGGGTGAAGAAAGTGACTCCTCAGGTTGTCCCGTCTCTGCTGACCTCCCCTCCTCCGGATTCAGCTCACCCCAGTTGTTGACCAATAATGACACTGAGGCAGCCCGTTCTGAAAATCCCTTGGATGTTAAAGGAGCAAGGCTCGTGGAAGATCCGGACAGCACAGCGGAAGTTGCAGATGGGTGGCTTTCTTCTACATCAAGTAATACTCCTGACAAACAACCTGTGCATTGCCACAGGACAGTGCATTGCAAAGGGTCAAGGCCAGTCGATGGTGCCTTAAACAGCGAAGGCCCTAATGAGGACGTCTTAAACTCCGGCCATCCGAACCCCAGGGTGCAGAAATACATTAGCTTCAGCCTGCCGCTGTCGGAGGGTGCCGCATCCGTTTGCCCAGGTGCCAGGGCCACGACCAACCAGCATGTCAGCCCACAGGTGTCCAGCGAAGACTCTGACAGTGACTATGAACTTTGCCCAGAGATAACCCTAACCTGCACCGAGGAGTTTTCAGATGATGACCTAGAGTATCTGGAATGTTCCGACGTTATGACGGATTACTCTAATGCAGTTTGGCAAAGGAACCTGCAGGGGACTGGGCAGGTTTTTTTATTAGAAAGGAATGACGAAGAGATGGAATTCAGTTCGTGTTGCCTGGGTGGGTGTGAGCATTTCCTCAGTGAAACGGGTTGTGGGCCTCGGATGTCAGATGACGCGGGGCCTATGGAGGCCACCACTGGCTTCTGTGGTGATCACTCACAACCCCAAGAAGTAGGGGTGAGGAGCAGCCAAGCCTCCACCCACAGTCCCTCATCCCTGCAAACGGGGATGATTCTGACTTTGGGGCCTCGCCGGGATGTCACGGTTGCAGTGACAGACCAGGCGAGAGATAAACTACCCATTGCTTCGGAGGCTGCTGAAAATGATTATCCAGGAATTCGAAGAGAAACCAGAGACGGCCACCAGGCAGGAGAGGAATTCACCAGTGACAATCTGCTAAACATGGATAAAGCAGCGACAGAGACGGCGATGAAGCACTTGTCTGGTGCGTTGGGAGAGTCAGGGGAGGACCAGTGGCTGGAGACTGCGGCCGAGAAAAAAGCAGGGGACGGGGCTTCACTGAGCAAGAGGGGCCGCGAGACACCTGCCCGGGTGAGGCGGCCAGGAACTAAAGGAAACCCCAAGAAGCCGAGCCCCACCTTGGAAGAAAGCACAACAGAAGGCGCCCATAATCTCCTCTGTCCCAAAGAGCCCGCTAAGCACCCGTTAACCCAGAGTGATAAAAGAGACGGTCCTTGTGCCAAAGCAGGAGCTATTGATTGGAATTTCCGGTTCCGGGCAGGAGAATGTGCTCTTCCACCCCAAGCGGAGCGAGAGGCAAAAACCCTGCAGATTCCCCTGGGCTCAGCCCCCCAAGGAGGGAGCTCAGACCTTGAGGCAGAAGGGGTGTTGGCCAATCACCTATTTGAAATAAGCGGGGTTCCTGACTGCAGGGCTCATCCTCAGGTAAGACTCCTCTTTTTAAAAATAACGAGACGAAAGGTCTCTCTCTCTCTCTCTCTCTCTGTGTGTGTGTGTGTGTCTTCATTTCATCTTCATGATCACAGTACCGCGATGGAAATCCGAACAAGTCTTCCAGGGCCGTTAGCGTAGTTGTGAATGACAGCTGCTACTGGTTAGAAGGAAATCTGGTTTTGAAAAAAGGCCCAAATAAACCCTACGCCGTCCTAATTATAGCAAAAGACAGGTTGGAGTGAGAGGCACTAATGGGATTCTGGACAGCTGGAAAAAGAAATTTGATATTTTGGCTACTGCATGTGTTTGACCAGCCAGTGTTCCTATTCAGAAAGTTCTGCAAGCAAATATTTTGGGTGTAGACTTTAAAAGGAAAAAAAAAACTTGCTTGAGTCAGTTTTTAGGGGCACTTCGAAAACGGTAAGTGCTAGTTGGAATCAGAATTCATAGTAAAATCAGAGATTTCGGTGGTCTAAATGATTTTTAGAAATGACTTAGTGTTGCGGGGGTGAGTAGACCAAGTTGGTTTTCTGTGCCCAAAAATCAAAGTTGATTTTTGAGTGAATGTTTGTTTTGTTTTTCTTAGATCACAAATACAAAAGAGGCTAAGAAAATGCTGACAGGAAGAAAATTCGTCTTACTCTATTACTGATTGGGGCGTATATTAGAAAGAGATATAATTAAATTCATGGGGATAATTAATGCACAAAAGACATTGTGCTCGATATAAGAATTTATTGTATTTTTAATTCGAAAGGGTTCCAAATGGGCTTTGAACTGATGCTGTACTGTGGCCAAGATTTGATTTTTGTAAATAACTACCTAAGAAAAGTTATTGATCGATTATTTTTACGATACTATTTTACTGTGTTCTCCCTCCCCCCAACCTCAGAGTTTAGGAACTGAGTATTGTTTTTATAGATCAGACATGCTCCAAAGAAAATGAAATATTCCCAAATGCATTCAGAATTACTGAACTCTGTGAAAAAGTAAACCGGTAATACATTGGTTTCTAAAGACCTAGTCTTAAAATAGCCAATCAAAAAATCTCCAGATCTGAGGTAGCTTTTTCCTGAGCAAATTATTCTGCCCCACTGGCCAAACTCTGCCACATAAAAGTCACATTTATACATTGCTTTTTGCAAAAGAGCCAGCTTTATCCTATATGGCTGTTTAAAAAAATTTTTTTTGGCTTTTATTTATTTTTGAGACAGAGACAGAGCATGAGCAGGGGAGGGTCAGGGAGACCGGGAGACACAGAATCAGAAGCAGGCTCCAGGCAGTGAGCTGTCAGCATGGAGCCTGATGTGGGGCTCGAACCCACGAACCATGAGATCATGACCTGAGCTGAAGTCAGAGGCTTACCCGAATGAGCCACCCAGGGGCCCCTCCTATTTGATCGTTTAACATATTTAACATACCACTGGGGTGATCACACACCAATGAGCACAGATGCATGCCCAGGATAAAATTATAGATGTGGTTTAGCCAAATATCATACAAAATTCAGTTGCAGTATTAATTTTTTCATGTTAATAAACATAGCATTTCCTTTTCTAGTCATCAAATGCTCTTCCTGGCTCAGATGAGTACCTTTTTACAATTGTTCATCCACATCCACATTTTCATTGGGCAAACTACCTTAATTATTAAAGGCTCAGGGAGGGGAGTGAGGGGGTAAAGTGGCCACAGAGGAGCAGGAGGAGAGGAAGAAGCAAGTGACAATGTTGATTTCAGAACCCCCCCTGGGGAAGGCACTTTCTAGCTTCCTCACCTACCAACAGTGAGGGGAACCTAAGGAAGGAGCCCCCTTTGTCATCCTTGGCTCACGCCCCTAACTGAATCCTGAGACTGGGAGTCTTGGTGACAGCAAGCTCAACGTAGCTAAATAGAACGGTCTCCACCTCCGGGACCACAGTCGACGGTCTCTTGCACAGTCTTGTCGCCATCAAAGTTCTTGTGGGACCCTTGCTTATCCACTCCCGTGCACTCACCTCTCCTGTCGGCTTGAAGTCCCAGGTGCGTTCTGCATTTGTGGCATGACTAAAGCCATGACCTCAGACCCCTACACATGACTTTTTAGAAAGCTTGCCTTGTGTGGGTGGCAGGGCTGTTGTCACTCAGCTGTGCGCACTGGTGGAGCCAGCCCCTCGCTCACGGGCAGCCAGATACGTGAATGGCAGCTGTGTATTCAAGAGCAGTTCTGTGCAGCCAGAGAGTGAGAAATAGGACCCGGGCGCCTGGGGGGCTCAGTCGGTTAAGGCTCTGACTTCAGCTCAGGTCATGATCTCACAATTCAAGGAATCAAGTCCTGCGTGGGGCTCTGCACTGACAGTGCGGAGCCTGCTTGGGATTCTCTCCACCTCTCTCTGCCCCTTCTCCACTCTCTCTCTCTCTCTCACTCTTAAAAATAAATGAATAAGGACACCTAGGTGACTCAGTCGGTTAAGTGCCCAACTTCGGCTCAGGTCATGATCTCACAGTCATGGGTTTGAGCCCCGTGTCAGGCTCTGTGCTGACAGCTCAGAGCCTGGAGCCTGCTTTGGATTCTGTGTCTCCCTCGCTCTCTTCCCCTCCCCCACTCATGTTCTGTCTCTGTCTCTCTGTCTCTCTCTCAAAAATAAATAAACATTAAAATAAATACATACATAGCTAAACATTAGAAAAAGAGAAAGAAATAGTGCCTCTGTATCTGGGGTATTTATTTTCCTGTAACAAAAAGTGGGGCCATACTACAGTGATCGTGGCTTAGTGGGGGCCCGTTCTTTGGCCCATGCAACACGTGACTGTCTCACTGTAGAAGATGCTTGTGTTTCTTCCATGCAAATACAATATAGCCACATTTACAGCAAAGGCCTGAATATCATTGTACATTTGATGCAAAAACATGAGAAGGTCATTAGGAGCTAAATCAAACTTTTTAAAATACTACTAAACCAATTGGTGAATCTTTCTATAACTAAGACAAAAAGGCATTTTGAATATGTATTCTCAGACACCTGAGGCTCGCGGGAGCTTACAATTTGAAATGTTAAAAATTATTGGTTGGGTTTAGTATTAATAAATCTGCCCGCTCTTGACTCTTGTCTGATTCATTTACCTTGAGGTGTCTTTTTTTTTTTTTTTTTTTTGTAGGAATAGTGATCGTCAGCTTATTATTTAGGAGTCTGTCTTCGTCTGTGTACTGCTTTTAGCATTCTGAGGAAAATCCCAGACCTCTAACCCCGCTGCATTCTAAGAATGAGGCTGTATTGTAGAAAATCTCCTGCCCAAACACGTGGACTTACTTCCTGCCTTCCTTTCCTGCTTTTACAGTGCAAGGCCATCTTGTTCCGCTTTGTCTTGAAATAGTTTCTACCCAGGCTTGGATTGGAAAGCCCCCATTTTCCCTACAGTTAGGGAAGATTCTGGAGTTAATCCCACTTTGGGAGTGGAAAGCAGAGAGGGGACCCCGGGCTAACTTGAATCGTCTTCAAGGGTCACACCAGCCACCCTTCACCTTGGTTTTGCTTTTGCTTTTATGATCCAGCTCAGAGGCAAGTCCTGAGGACCTGCCCGTCTTAAGTTTCCTTGTAGCCGCCCTGCAGGAAGGTCGCCCTGACTCTTAAACCAGAAGTGCTGTGTCTGTCCTTCTGCATCGACGCCCAGCTTCATGCTAGACAGATTTGCATTTCTCTTTGGGGTCATGGGATCTCGAGACTACAGTATGAATGTGTCATCTTAGGTTTTGAGAGTTCACAATCGTCCTGATCAGGAACCAGCCCTAAGCACACAAGGGGGTGAGCTCCTTGGTGGCAGGGAGTTTGGTCGCTGTGTTCTGTTCACTTCTCTCTCCAAGTCCTGGGAATAGTGCCGGCCACACCGTAGACACTCAATAGCCGAGAGAATAAGCAGCCATACGGGACTAGATTTCATTCCATTAATTCCATAATGATCATTGGTCTCAACCACGTCATGGTCTTTGGTGTTGTAAGTGCATTCTTTGGTTCCCTTCACATACCAATTTCTACTGTGAAAACCGCTTCCCATTGCCCTTTGGGCCCTGGGAATGGATTACTTTGTACTGGAAACCCTGCACTTGGGTTCCCTTGTGGATGCTGGAGATTCACATATTACCTTGGCCTCATCAGTGACTTGTTAGGGAAATGACCAAGATTTCAATATCACCCCAAAACCAGAAACCGCCAGGGAGACCGAGTCACGCATGTAAAAGCAAAGGGCATTTATTATTACGGCTTAGGCTCCCTGGGCCTAAGTTCGGTCTCACAGCCTTCACCAACGCAGTGGATCTGTGCTGAGGGCCTATAACAAGGGCTGAATAGGGTTTTTATGGGGTTTGGGAAGGGGGAGTTACAAGAAATTGTGACATCCAATCATTATTGTATAACAGTATTGGCAGTAACTCTAACCATACACATTGTTCAGAGCGTTCGTTACTTTTGGCAGGACCCAATTACAACATTTAGGGTATCTTTGAAATTAACCAATTACAGAGCGAGTTCAGAGTCTTGTTTGGTGACTATCGGGTTAACTTTAACATTAGGTAACAAGGTCCTATCTAGAGTTCCCATCTGCAGGTCTCACCCTTAGGAATGTGGGGAGAGGTAGCTGGGCTTTCCTGATTGGATACCAAAAAGTGGTCTCTTTTGCCCCGGGTAATGTATAACCGCCTAATGGTTCTGGAGAGACTGACCTTAGGCCTTCTAGCTTAGAGGGGAAACTTAAAGCCTGTCATGGCGTCTGTTTGGTTCAGACTCATGTTCTTACATTAGCTTTTAGAGATTGTTGATTAGATCCGGGGAGACCGTACCTTATCCCCCCAGCATTCAA
>PJEM01001139.1:225936-285242 GCA_004023845.1 Helogale parvula
GCCCCAAAGCACGGTCCTCATCCCTAACGATGACTTCTTCCAGAGAAATAGAGCATTCTTGTTAGCGTCCTCTGTGTAGTCTAGTGGGCTCTGGACCCGGGTTTGGGTCCTGTGCGACTGCTTTCGGACTCCGTGACCTTGGGAAAAACTACTGAAGCTCTCCCGGCCCCAGTTTCCTCATCTAAAACCGAAAGCAGAAATAATAATAGGAATAATAATAATAATGCCTCATAGAGTGTTATGAAGATTAAAGTCTTGCATGTAAAATGCTCATCACAGTACCTATGATGCTGTTAGCATTTAATGAGTATTATCATTTTTATCTTATTATTTACCTTTTTTAAAAAAAAGATTTCGTTTTTAAGTAATCTCTGCATCCAGTGTGGGGCTCGAACTCACAACCCCAAGATTAAGATTCACGTGTTCTACCAACTGAACCAGCCAGGTGCCCCTATTATTTACCTTCTTAATACATATGTGCTTTTCCCCCATATTAAAAGTATATCAAGGGTTGGCTGTAAGCGATTTTATGCCTTTTTAAAAAGTATTTATTTATTTTTGAGAGAGTGAGCAAGTCTGTGAGTGGGGGAGAGGCAGAGAGAGAAAGGAGGGTAGAGGATCTGAAACCCGCTCTGAGCTGTCAGCACAGAGCACGATGCGGGGCTCAAATCCACAAACTGTGAGATCATGACCTGTGCCGACATCGGACACGCTTAACCCATTGAGCCACCCAGGCGCCCCATACCTTCTTCAACTGAAATCGCCATGGAGATCATTGTACATGCACACACTGTTGTAAGAAACAACGTGGAGAGAAGGCTCTTTGTGCCCTTTGCCCAGATTCCTCCGATGGTAACATTTTATAAAACTGCAGCATAATATCACAACGAAGATGTTGATATTGATACTGTCTAGTGAGCTGATTCAGATTTTCTCAGTTTTACTTGTGTGTGAGTGTATTCATGACGGTCTGTTGAAATTTATCACCCGTGTGGGCTCCTGTGCCCTGTTAGGAAACTTCATGCGTGTCTGAGTTCTGCCCGGGAGCTAGGCAGGTGGTGCCGTCCGTAATGACACACTATGTGGCAGCTGGAAGCGTGTGTGGCCGTCCACTGGTAGGCAGGACACGTAGATCTCCGATAATTTTTTTTTTTTTAGCATGGGAAAATATCAGTGGATAATCTAACCCTTATTGTACTGTAGTTTTCATACCTGGGATAGAGCAACCCAAGATTTAAATTTACTTGCATAATAAAATGGAAACCTCTCCCCTCCCCCCTTCCATAACACCTGTTAAAACTGACTCCAGAAAGCTGATAGGCCAGCTCTCTGCTGATGATAGGAAGGGCGGAAGTTTACAATCGCTCATCTCTTAGCACCAGGCAGTCAGGTCTCTTGTCAACACGACCCCATGGCTGACCCAGCAAGTAACACAAACATTTGTTTGTTTTGTTTTTAACGTTTACTTATTTTTGAGAGACAGAGCACGAGCAGGGGAGGGGCAGAGAGAGTGGGAGACACAGAATCCGAAGGAGGCCCCAGGCTCTGAGCTGTCAGCACGGAGCCCAATGTGGGGCTCAAATCCAGGAACGGGGAGATCATGACCTGAGGCGAAGTCAGACGCTTAACCCACTGAGCCACCCAGGCGCCCCAAACATTCGTTCTGTATTTAATCACAAAGCCCACTGTGCCCACTTCTGCCCAATACCATTACTGCCGTGGCCCCGCAGGACCAACGAATGCCCTGCTCACTGCAGTATCTGTACTCAGTCGTTGTTAAATCATCAATGGAAAGTCGTTTCATTACAGCCTGGCTACTCACAGCGCAGTCTGCGGGCCAACTTGGCATCGTACAGACTCACAGACCCTGCCCCGGCCTTGCCAAATCAGGATCTGCATTTTATTTTGTTTTATTATTTTATAAGATTTTTTTAATGTTTATTTTTGAGACAGAGAGAGACAGAGTGTGAACAAGGGACGGGTAGAGAGAGAGAGGGAGACACAGAATCTGAAACAGGCTCCAGGCTCTGTGCTGTCAGCACAGAGCCCGACAGGGGCTCGAACCCATGAACCAGGAGATCATGACTTGAGCCGAAGTTGGACACTTAACCATCTGAGCCACCCAGGTGCCCCTCAGGATCTGCATTTTAACCCGATTCCTGGGTGATTCGGATACACATGGAAGTTCCAGAAGCCCTGGTCTACAGAGAAGAAAGCTTTCTCAGAAAATACCCGGGGGGCCTGGGTGCCTCAGTTGGTTAAGTGTCCAACTTTTGATTTCCGCTCAGGTTACCATCTCACGGTTTGTGAGTTCGAGCCGCATGTCAGAGCCTGCTTGGGATTCCCTCTCTCTCCTTCTATGCCCCTCCCATGCTCACGCTCTCTATCTCAAAATAAATAAATAAACTTAAAAGAAAAGGCCCCAAAGCAGTGGTCTGGCTGGCTGACTACACATGGAATCCCCTGGGACCTTAAAACATTCTGATTCCTGAGTTCAGGCCCCAGAGATTCTGATGTCATTTGGTCTGGGTGTGGCTTGGGCATTGGGGGTTTTAAACGCTCCCAGGTGATTTTCTGTGCCACCAAACTGGGGACTCTTAGCTGTGCTTTGGACCATCTCTGCTATTTTCTAGAAGTACAGATGCCTAAGCTCCGCCCCCGGAAGTCCCCGCGCTCAGTGGGTCTAGCATGGTCGGGCTCAAGCTTGTAGACTTGGAGGCATCAGTGCAAAGGAAGGGTCCCCTGGGAGGTTCCTGGCAGAGCAGAGCCGCAGGGAGCTAGAGGCTGGACCCTTCGAGAAAGAGCGCTTGCGGGGATTTCTGGAGCCCTTTGCCCCTGATTTCGCGCGTCTTCGCTGGAGAACAAAGCACCAGGTTATCCAGTACTACTTTTCCAACAGCAATGGGTATGCTCCACACGTGAGATGTCGCTGCTCTAAGTGCACGATACCCTTCCTGAAACCCCTCATATTCTGCAAAATCACACACTTTAAATTGGCAGGGCTTCTGAGAAAAATAGCATACCCCGCAGGGCACTTCATAAACAGGTCATTTTAAAACCAGAGATAAAAGCAAAAAAAAGTGCTTTTGAACCAGGAAGTTCCCTTGGACCGTCCAGGGAGGCAGCTCGGGTTGGCCAATGGTTGCCATGGCACGTATTAAAATACACAAGAAAACTGAGTGGAAGTTCTGGCAGCCCTTTAGTTAGGCGAGTCAGAGGGTGCTGAGGCAGCAGGCACAGAACTGGGTCTCTGTGCCAGCCAGCGTGCGTGGAGATGGGCCTGGGGTTGGGGAAAGGGAGGGGGGCTGGGCCTGGGGGGTGTACCTGCCCTCAGACACTCAGGCCTAGAGTGCACGTATCAAGAGAGAGGAACTACAGGACAAGGCTCATTTTTTATTTTATGCAAATAAGCCTTGAGAGTGTGTCTACTGCCAGTGTAAAAATGGAGTTGAAGACTCTTGCCTCTCCTGCCCAAGACTCTGTACTTTACTGCACCCAGTCCGGCCCCCTTGGCCTGGGAGAAAATCACATATGAGTGCATCTGTGTTGTACTGACGTCGTGCCCCTACTAACCCATCTCGGACGGATAGCTCATTATCGATCCCGTGCACAGGGACCCCCGGGGCTGAAGGCCTGCTTCTCGGGGCCTCACAGCAGTGCAAAGTGAGGGCCTGGATTATTTGCATTGGAACCATTTGCTATGGTGCATGTTTAAAAATACAGATCTCTAGGGGCGCCTGGGCTGCTCAGTTGGTGAAGCATCGGACTCTTGGCTTCAGCTCAGGTCAGGATCTCAGGGTTTGTGAGATCAAGCCCCACATCTGGGCTGTCAGTGCAGCGCCTGCTTGGGATTCTCTCTGTTTCTCTCTCTGCCCCTTCCCCTGTCACGTTTTCTCTCTCTCTCAAAATAAATAAATAAACATTTAAAAAAATACAGATCTCTAAATTTTACCTCCGGCCTGTTGAATCTGCCCTTGTAACAAGGGTTCTATGTGGTCCTGTGGGCAGTAAAATTCCACCCACGGCCTTAATTAGACCCAGATCTAGAGTGAATACTACCGCTTGAGGTGTTCCCCTAAAGAACCGCAGGATTTTGGGAGCAACAGGAAGTTTGGGGCTTGTCAAGTGTAACCCCTTTGCCCTCAGAGGAAAGAAACTCTCATGATCTGGATGTTTCTCTGCTTTCTAGCCGACTTGCTGCACAGAGCGTGCGCTTCACCTGTCCGCCAGCTGAAATAAATACAGATCCTGATTTATTGTAACTAATCCAAAACAGGTGGCCCTCTGCAGCTGAGTTTTATTTTAAGGAGTACTTCAGGGACAGGAATTTGGGCAGCAGCGGTGGGGGCCAGAGACAGGAGGGTCGCTTGGCTGCTTGGGTGGGTTTGAGTCCTGGTAGCAGATCTCTCCTCACTGCCTTGGGGGTCGGGGGGAGCTGGGGGCTGGAGACATGCCTAACTGCTATTTTTTTTTTTTTTTGGCTGTAACTAAAAATGCACTTGCTTCACTGAAAATGGGGTCAGAGAAATGTTGGGCTAACCAGCCATCTATCGATACAAATGATAAAGCTGTGGTTGTCAAAACTGGGTGGGAGCAGCCCCAAATAGATCAGTAGATAAGGCAAACTGAGTAGAGAGTACAGAATCAGACCCGAGAATATATTGGAATTTGCTTTATGATGGAAAGAGCTTCTCAGGTTTTAGGAAAGAAACGGAATCTTCAGTGCTGACACAGTGAGCCATCTGTATGGAGGACAAAAAATAGGAGCAGTTCATTCTGGTGGACCCCAGATGGACTCCAGAGGAATCTCGGAGGTGAAAATATTTTTAAAACCCCAAAACTATAAATTACTAGAAAATATACTGGAAACTATTTTTACAAATTTGAAAGCCATAAGATCTTCTTGGTACACAGTAAGACAGGAAGGAAGGAAGGAAGGAAGGAAGGAAGGAAAGGAAAGGAGGGTAGGAAGGAAAGAAAGAAAGAGAGAGAGGGAGAGAAGGAGGGAAAGAAGGGGAGAAAGAAAGGGAGAGAGAGAAAGAAAGGAAGAAAGGGAGAGAAAGAGAGAAGGAGGGAGAAAGAAAGAAGGAAAGGAAGAAAGAAATGGAGAGAAAGAGAGAAGGAGGGAGAAAGAAAGAAGGAAAGGAAGAAAGAAAGAGACAAAGAAAGAAAAGACACTAACCATTTTGGTTACATCAAATTAATTTCCATTTAACAAAAAAAAATGCCATAAACAAAATTGAAGGAAAGTGACATATTGGAAGAAATATGTAGGACATCCATAACAGACAAGGATTAGTTTCCAAAGTATGTATAGAATAGGTAAGAATAATATTCCTAAGAATTGTATTTTAAAGAAAGGTAAAATAGCTATAAAGTTCATAGAAGAGGAAATAAAATGGCCAGTAAACATGTGAGATGTTCAACCTCATGAGTAATTAGGGAAATATCAATTTTAAAAATATAATATATCTCACCAATCAGATAAGCAAAAAATGAAAGGATGATAGATAATATCAAGGTGTTGAGACTCTGGAGAAATGGGCATGCTGCCAGCAAGAGTGTAACCTGGTGATATTTTTTAAAATTAGACACGGCATGGGACGCCTGGGTGGCTCAGTGGGTTAGACCTCCGACTTCGGCTCAGGTCATGATCTCATGGTTTGTGGTTTTGAGCCCCATGTTGGGCTCTATGCTGACAGCTCAGAGCCTGGAGCCTGTTTCCGATTCTGTGTCTCCCTCTTTCTCTTCCCCTCCCCACTCATGCTCTGTCTCTCTCTGTCTCAAAAATAAATAAAACATTAAAAAATTTTTTTAATTAGACATGGCATTACCTACTATGCTACAGTTTCACAGGCCCAGGAGACACGTACCGTAACGTGGTGCAGAACTGTCTGTCTAAGGAAACATTTATGCAGCAATGGCTGAATAAAAGTGTGATCTGTTCAAATGACGGACACCTCCAAACAGAAGGCAGAGTAAGGAAGGTATACCACAGAACGGTCCACACAACATGGTACCGCGTATGTCCCCCATAATCATAGATGCTATTTGTACAGACACACGGAAGAACATAAAATTATTTTGTTAAATGTAGATGGATCCAAAATGACAATGGTGCCCGCTCCGGGAAGGAAATAGGAAACTTGCATTCAGACGTGTGATTAATAACGTTATTTTTTTAAGGAAACTATATTCACTTGTTACTTGTGTTATTGAAAACCAACATTTTGGGGGCACCTGGGTGACTCAGTCGGTTAAGCATCTGACTTCAGCTCAGGTCATGATCTCACTGTTCTGGGTTTGAGCCCCGCGTCAGGCTCTGTGCTGACAGCTCAGAGCTTGGAAGACTGCCTCAGATTCTGTGTCTCCCTCTCAGTCTCTGCCCCTCCCCTACTCATGCTCTGTCTCTCTGTCTCTCAAAAATAAACATTAAAAAAATCATCCTTTGAAAACATTTAAGGATTTGAGAAGATGCTTTAAACAAATGACAAAGCAATATATTCGTAGTCTCTTCTCTTGAAAAACTTGGTTTCTTGAGTGAAAGATCCAGCTCTTCGCCTGGGGTCCCACGGACCCCAAGGTAAACCCCTGGTTAACTTTGGGTCCGATGCCTTTACATCTCACTGCATTTCTAGTGCAAGCAAGCTCACCTCAAAATCACTCATTCAGCTCTTACCTAAGGGAAGGGACAAAAACTCTCCTTCCGGCTACCTTACAATATAAGTAACCTCCATTCCATTTTTCTTGAAAAACAGTGTATATATTGTAATACTACAACATTAAAAAAATGTTTTTAATGTTTTATTTATTTTTGAGAGAGAGAGAGACATCATGAGTAGGGGAAGGTCAGAGAGAGAGGAAGACACAGAATCAGAAGCAGGCTCCGGGCTCTGAGCTGTCAGCACAGAACCTACGAACCCATGAACCGCAAGATCATGACCTGAGCCAAAACCAGACACTCAACCAACTGACCTACCTAGGCGCCCCAATATTACAACTTTTCTAAATCCCTTAAGAGACTGCCCCAAATCTAGCAAGAGAACTCTTTGATCAGTGAACTTGGAAGCTGAAAGTTAGGTGCTGAATAAAGGCCCCATGAGCATCCACAGGGCCTACACATGAGTTATTATTGCCAAAAATTGAACTGGGGCACCTGGGTGGCTCCGACGGTTGAACCTCCAACTCTTGATTTTGGCTCAGGTCATGATCTTGCAGTTCATGGGATTGAGCCCCATGTTGGGCCCCAAGCTGGATTCTCTCTCTCTCTCTCCTCCCTCTCTCAAAATGAATAAATAAACATTAAAAATTAAAACTCAAACCAATAAATATAGATGAAATCCCCATTCTTACCATTTTCCTGGAGTCATACATTGTGAGACCGTATCATGTGAGAGGTCAGATTTCCCCAGGAGGACAGCTGCTCTGTAATGGCGAGCAAGGTGCCACGACTACTGAACATTTGTGCCCCTTTGTGCCCGTCTCCTGCATTCAGATCCTAAAGCCCTAAGTCCCAGAGGGTTGATATTCAGAGGCGGGGCCTTTAGGAGGTGATTAGGTTTAGACAACATCATGAGGGGGAGCCCCATGATGGGATTAGTGTCCTCATCGAAAGAAGAAGAGAGACCACAGCCAGCTCTCTCTCCCTTTCCCTACCCTCCGCCGTTTGTGTCTCCTCCTCCCTTCCCATCACTTTCTTCCCCCTCGTCATTCCCCCACCTCTCTCTAGCTCCCCCCCACCTTGTGTGTATGTGTGTGTGTGTCTGTCTATCTGTCTGTCTGTCTTTCTCCCCCCGCCCCCCCCGCCCCCCGCCTCTGTGTCATGTGAAGACACAGCCAGAAGGCAGACATGTGCAAGCCAGGAAAAGAGTTCTCACTGGGAACTGTATTGGTTCTCCAGAACTATGAGAAATACGTTTCTGTTGTTTAAGCCACCCAGCCCACGGTATTTTGTGAGCAGCCCAAACAGACTGAGACACAAGGTCAGCCTCAGACCTCAGAGTGATTTGGGAGCTGTCTGGTGCACTAATGTAGTCAATTACTAAAAGCATCCCTTTGGGGGACCTGGGTGACTCAGTCCATTGAGCATCTGACTTCGTCTCAGGTCATGATACGGTTTGTGAGTTCGAGCCCCTTGTTGGGCTGGCTACTGTCAGTGCAGAGCCTGCTTCGGATCCTCTGTCCCCCTCTCTCTGCCCCTCCCCTGTTTGTCCTCTCTCAAAAATAAACATTAAAAAAAAAAAGCATCCCTAGAGTCTACAATAGCTTCCATTTGTACCTAATTTAAACCAGAGGTTAGTCTATTCACTGGGAGGCTGTAAGTTCTTTTAAAAGATGATTTGGGTATTTTGGTGTTCATTGCATGACACTCATATGATGCCTTAGGAAGGCGTTTTTTCTTCTGAAATGGAATTTTCATTTACCAAAACTAAGCAATAAGCAAGTCATACCAGGAAATTGTGTAGTTAAAGAGCCCGAGATGAAACTTTGTGGAGGTGCACTTTCAGATCATCCCCTCAAGTTCTGTACCTGGTCCAGGGTTCACACAGATTGTGGGGAGAAACAAGTGCTGTCATCCGTAAAAATAGGAACCATTCACAGAGTGTTCTGACATCTTACCTACTAGTTAAGGACCTACATTTGGTATTAATCCGCGGAATAAAAGTGGGCTGGCCTGCCAAGCTCAAAGAGGTTAATTAACAGCGCAAGGTACATCTTTTTTAAGTGAGGAGACTGGAATTCACATTCCCTGAGGAAATCAGGTCAGCACAGAACAAATTGAGGCTGATGGTTCTGAGGGAGAGTCAGACTCATCCGGGTTCCCGGATCCAACATCCCGATGGTTTATGGAATGATATGATTGTCCCCGAGGCAGCGGCAGATGACACTGGGCCCCAGCACTCCTCAGTCACCTGGGTTTACATCTTCCGGCACCCCACAGCTCCCCGCCGCCTTTCACGGCCTGGGAGGGGGGTCTGGCCACACATGACAAGGTAGCTGGAGGTAGGAAAACCTCATGTTCCCATGGGAGGATTCTAAGGCATGTGCCATACAGTTCTGAGGGCGGGGCTCGGTGGCATCAGGCTCCTGTGTGCATAGCTGCAACATGTGTAGTCGTGTGCTGGCTGTCCTTCCTTCCCGGACACACACACACACTCCCTGAGGTCACCTCCCCGATAAACTAACTGCATCTGAGTTCTTGTCTCACGGTCGGCTTTTCCAAGGGGACTCCAGTGAAGACAACTTCCTACCTAACACCTCCAGTTAAGGTCAAATCTTCCCTTCCTGGAACACAGGGGGAAAGCCATTTAAGGGCATGACCTTGAAAGCATCTGGCTGATTCCTCAAGGCCCAGTTCAAATGTCACCCGTTTCGGAACACTTCCGGAAGTCTCATGTCCCTGCCTAACCATTCTGTCCTGGTCTACTCCCTCCAAAGAAGTCCTATAGCTCTTCGTTTCATGGATTTGAGAGTCTCTTCTATAGATTAGAACAGATTAGGTGGACAGTATACTGATTCATCTGCCCCACTAGACATCGATTCCATATGGGTGAGGGGCTAGCATTGTTGAGTGCACATAGTTCCTGAGAGTTGGAAATGCCCAATCAATGCTGGGTTGAACACCCACATGTGATCTGATAGGCCCACCCACTTGTGAAAGGGGATTTCAACTCAGCCGTGCCAAGAACTTCAGAAACTTTGTAAACCAACGTTATAGGAGATTTGAGTTGTAATAATTCATTTCAAACACCACCACGGTACGAATATGAAAAAGCAGTGTTTTCGTTTAGAACGGGTGTCATCATAAAGACCACAGACTGACTGGCTTCAACAACGGATATTAGTTTTGTCACAGGTCTGGGGGCTGGATGTCCGAAGCCAGAGTTAGTTGGCCAAGTAGGTTTCTTCTTAGGCTTCTCTATGGTTGTGGATGAGCGCCTCCTCACCGCACGTGTCTGGTGACTGTCCATGTCCTAATCCACCTTCCGTGTGATGACACCAGTCATACTGGATTAGGGCCCACCCTAATGACCTCATTTTACTCTAGTTACCTCTTTAAAGGCCCTATCTCCAAATATAGCATCATTCTGAGATGTAGGGTTTAGGGCTTCAACATATGAATTGCAGGGCAGGGGGCACAGTTTAGCCCATAGCAAGCAGTCTGTAAATCTCTCACAGACCATTCTGGGGCATGTGTCAGTAGGAATTTTGATATCTGGAAAGTCAGCATTTAACCGTCTCAAAACTCAGCCTGGGAGACTCCACCATTCACAATGTCTCCTTCCAGAATGAAGGTGGCAGAGTGCTGGCTGAGGGGCCACCCCAGCAGGTTGTCCAGGCCTTTTAAACACTGTGGTGGGCAGAAGATTGCCTCCAAAGATGGGGTCTCTGCCCTGGTCTCCAGAGCTGGTGAATGTATTATCTTACATGGCAAAGGGGGCTTTATAGATGTAAGGTAAGCGTTTCGATGTGGGGAGATGACCCTAGACTATCTGACCATCCGCATGTAATCACAAGGGCCCTTCTGAGTGAGAGGGAGAGAAGAGGGTCAGAGTCTGAGAAAGATTGGAAGATCCCAGGATGCTGGCTTTGAATTTGGAGGAAGAGGCCACGAGTTGGGGGAATGCAGGCAGTCTCTAGAAGCTGGAAAAGGCAAGGAGATTCTCTTCTGGAGCCTCTAGAGAGAATGCAACTTTGCTGATCCCTTGATTCCAGCCCAGTGAGATCCGTGTTGGATCTTGTAACACAAGCCACACACATAATTTTTTCAATGTCCACAAGTTGAGTAACCATCACCAGTATTTAATTCCAGAATATTCTTATCATCCCCAAAAGAAACCCATACCCATTGCAGTCATTTCCTATTCTCCTCTCCCCCCTAGCAGTTGGCAAATGCTAATTTACTTTCTGTCTCTATAGATTTGCCAGTTCCAGGTATTTCATATAAATGGAATTCTATAGCATGGGGCTTTCGTGTGTCTGGCTTCTTTCACTCAGAGTAATATTATGAAAGGTCGTCCATGTTGGATTATCTATCAGTACCTCTTGCCTTTTTGTGGCCAAATAAGATTACTTTGTATGGATATGCCACATTTATTTTAACCCCTTCAACAGTTGACAGACGTCTGGGCTGTTTCCACTTTGCAGGATTATGGATAATGCTACTGTGAACATTCATATATAAGGTGTTGTGTGGACATGTTTTCAGTTCTCCTGGGCGAATGCCCAGGAATGGGGTTGCTAGGTGACTTTTTTTTTTAAAGTCGACTCCATGCCCAATGCAGGGTTTGAACTCATGACCTGAGATCAAGACCTGAGCTCAGATCAAGAGTCAGATGCTTAACCAACTGAGCCACCCAAGCGCCCCGCTAGGTGACTTTACATCTAACTTTCTGACAGACCATCATACTGCTTTTCCTAAGCAGCTGAATCATTTTCTGTTTCTACCTGTAGCATACGGCGGTGAGCCACACACATAACTAATTTTTTTGGAAGCTACTTTTTAAAGTTACAAGGCACAGGTGAAGTAAGCTTTAATCATATCTTTTATTAACTAAATATGACCAAAATATGGGGCCCCTCGGTGGCTCAGTAGGCTAAGCGTCCGATGTCGGCATAGGTCATGATCTCACAGTTTGTGGGTTCAGGGTTCCGCATCAGGCTCTCTGCTATCAGCACAGAGCCTGCTTCAGATCCTCTGTCTCCTTTCTCTCTGCCCCTCCCCTGCTCATGCTCTCTCTCAGAAATGAATAGACATTTAAAAAAATTTAAACAAAATATTATTTCAATATATAATCCCTATAAAGGATGTCTAGGTAGCTCCATTGGTTGAGCATCCAACTCTCAATTTCAACTTACGTCATGATCCCAGGGTCATGGGCTCAAGCCTCGTTTTGGGCTCTGTGCTGAGTATGAAGCCTGCTTAAGATTCTTTCTCTCTCTCTCTCTGCGTGCTTCTCCTCTGCTTGCACTCTCTCTCTCTCTCTCTCTAAAAACAATCCATATAAAAATGCATGAGATATTTTATATTCTTTTTTCCAGTATTAAGGTTTCAAAATTTTACACCTATGTTGTATCTCAATTTGGATGCTATTTACTGGAAATACTTACTCTGTATATAGATTTCATGAAATTCACAATTGAAAGAGTAGATTCATGTACTCAAATTGTTCCAAGCCTACTTAAAACTTTTATTAACTGTATCACACACATCAGTTTTTTAATTTACATGTACATTAACTTAAATAAAATTTAAAATTCGGTTCCTTAGTTGTGCTAGGAACACTTCAAATGTTCATTAGTCACAAATAGCTAAGGTCTTCTGGATTGGACATCTCAGCGCTAAGCTATTTCTGCTATAATTGTGATTTGTTTTTGAGAGTGGGGAGGAGCAGAGAGAGAAAGTAAAGAGAGAATCCTAAGCTCGGAGCCGACACAGGGCTTGATCTCAAGACCCTGGGATCATGACTGATCAAGAGCTGGATGCTTAACCAACCGAGCCACCCAGGCACCCCTAGAACTGTGACTTTTTAAAAAGCATAATGCCCCAGGCCTCAACCTTGTTTTTTTTCCCCCTCTCGTACAGCTGATTCAGTGGCAGATTATAATTTTCTTTTTATTTAAAAAAAATGGACTTTTCTGTATCAGAGTAGTTTTTAGCATAACTGAGCAGGAAATAGAGAGAGTTCCCATATACCTCCAGCCACCATGCACACACAGCCTCCCAGCGGCGCGGCACATGTGTTACGGTCCATGCACCTCCATTTTACATATCGCTGTCACCCAGAGTCTCTAGTTTACATTAGGGTTCACTGCTAGTGTGGTACATTCTGTGGGTTTGGACAAATGTGGTGAGACATGCACCCACCATTATGGTGTGTGGCTCTGTTTTTACTTATTTATTTATTTAAAAGATGTTTAATGTATATTTAATTTTAAGACAGACAGACAGACAGACAGAGCATGAGCAGGGGAGGGACAGAGAGAGAGAGGGAGACACAGAATCTGAAGTAGGCTCCAGGCTCCAAGCTGTCAGCACAGAGCCCGATGTGGGGCTCAAACCCACAAACGGTGAGATCATGACTTGAGCCCAAGCTGGATAATCAACCAACTGAGCCACCCGGGTGCCCCTATGTGGTTCTATTTTTAAAGGGCTGCTTCCTGTGTCCCATATAGTCCTAGCCATGGTCTCCCCTTTCGGAACAAGAGGCAAACAGCGGCAGTTGTCCCCCTGTGAGCCCCTCCAGCCTCCCAGCTCTAACCCCATGTAGCTTAACTTTAATGCCACATTCTAAGGCAGCCCCTACTGCCAGGGCCTCAGTGTCCCAGTTGGCATCCTGCCAGCCCTGCTGAGTGTTGGGCAGGCTCCACTACGTCTCTTGTGTCACTTTGAAAACAACATGCCCCCCCTCCCCCCTCCCCCTGCAAGCCATCTATCAGGTTTCTGTCAGGACAAAAAGGGACACATTCCAGTTGTCTTTGAGGTCACAGGTTACTGGGCTTTGTGAAATCAGATGCGGAGGAGAGAGCTGGATGGGAGGGGGCCTAAGCCCTAAGGGCTTTTCCCTTAAACTGAGTTTTCATCATAAGATGGCTAAGGGCTTAACGTCAGAAGGTCCAGATTCAGCGCCGGCATGTCCCCAGGGGCAGGGGATGTCTGGCCCATTCGCTCAAGCATTGACGGCTCGTGTAGGATAGCGTTTCTCACACTTGTGCATGCGGGTCACCTGGGAAGTTGTTGGAAACCTTCTGATTCACCGGGTCTAGGGAGGGGCCTGGGATCCTGCATTTCCAGTAAGTTCCCATGGATTTCCAGTGACCACACTTTTGAGCAACCCAGGCTTTCCCTGGAAAGTGCACCCTCCCCTGCCTTCCCTCCCTCCTCCATCCCACTCAGCCGCCCCCCAGCTAATGAGAGCTGATGCGTAGTGAGTGGAAATGTATGCCCGGCACTGTGCTGAGACTTCAGTGGGCTAGCTTACTTAATTATCTCAACAACCCAATGAGATAAGGCCTGCGTCTGTCCGGGCTCTGGGTCAGGAGGCCATAAAGCCTGGCTTTGAGCAGAGTCTGTCTGACTCCGGGCCCCCAGCCCCAACCACGACAGGACTCGGCTTCTGAATTCCATTTTAGGTTTGAGTTCCTTAACGGTCTTTGGAACCAAAATAAACTCTGATAACTGTGGTTGCCTCTGGTGCAGGGGACGGAGCGGGGAGCAGGCGCCGAAGGACACTTACCGGTCCCCCGCACGCTTTCCTGGTGCCCCTTGTGAATGTTGAACCGTGCGTGTGCGTGTGTATGTGTGTGTGACCTAGGCAAATAAAGTAACGAATAGTTTGAAAAAGAAAATAAGCCAGTCGCCTTCATAGTCAGACCCATATGCCAGTACGAGGTCAGTGTCAGACCCGTTCTCAGGACAAGGGGGTCGGATGTCTTCCTCCAAATTGGCCCTTGGACATCACTGATGAGACGGTGGAGGTTCATCAGGCTTCAGCCACATCCTTCCTGTCCCCTAAGACTGCACACGGCGTCCTCATCTGAGACACTCCCCACCGGATCCTGCAACAATCCTCCTGAAACCCAAATCCAGGAATACCATTCCCAGCCTCGACCAAAGCTTGGTGGACGCTCGTTCTATGGGACTAAACCCGAATGCTTTGCGTAACGCGAAGAATTCTCCGTAACCAGGCTGTCGGCTCTTTCCACTGTCCCCCCTTCCCTCTGCCCTTATCCACATGCTAGGCGTTCCAGATACCTCGGAACTCGCCTGCCCCAGTGCCTTTGTTCACGCTCTTTCCTTGGCCTTCTCTCCTGGGAGAACATTTGCTGAGCTCCTTGACCTTGTCTGCCTCCTCACGCAGAACGTAAATTCCGAGAAGACAGTGGTCAGCTGGTGATGTTCTTTCCCCAGGAGCTGCTACAAGGCCAGGCTCATAGAGAGCTTTCAACAAGTGTTTGTTGAATAAAGGAATGGAGGAATTAATACATGTAAATGCATAGGCAGCACATAAATGGATTCTGGATCTTTCCCTGATCTGCGTGCCCTTTCTCTCCTCTCCCCGAAGGAGAATTCATTTCTCCCATAACGTTTTATTCCGATGCCTCTGCGAGCATCTACCTTATAGTACAGCTGTTTGGTCGCTCAGCTGGGCTGTTGCTCTGTGAGACGCGTAGAGACAGACTCTGGGTCTGATTCATCCGTGAGTGCCCAGAACAAACACAGGGTCTGTCAATAGACTTGTTCAACTGAAGTAACAACTCATTAAAGAGGCAAGACAAACATGAAAGCTCATATCCCCCCACCCCCTCCAATTTGCTGCCTCCACTGCATTTACAGAGCTGAGGAGGGGGTGGGGGCGGGAGGTAGAATTGCAAATTCTGTAAGTTCCCCTTTCTGCTGATGCTTGAAAAATTATCTTTCTGAGTCAGCACAGGTATTTTGATACTGCCTTGAGATTTCAGGCTTTTTTTTTTCAAGCTGCTGGTTTAAAAACAAGTACATCACATTTCCCATCAGACCGATGGTGCTGGATGGGAAAATAACCATCATGAGAGCCGTTCAGTCCTTCATCTTTTACGTTTCTGGCTCAGGGCGAATTCTGACAACAACCGTAAGGAGCTCCCCAGTCATTGCATCTCCATCGGCAGATGGGAGAACATTCGGACTGGTCCCTATACGGACATTCTGAAGGGGTGCGCACTGATTATAGGGTCCGGAAGCTGGGCAGTGACGAGGGATAGACCCTCGGTTGTACCGAATTCCACCCTCCCGACAGACTGCTTAAGGCAGAAGCAAGCAGAAACTCCAGAAGCTAGCCAGCCTCCCTACAGTTATCCTGCTGCTAGAACATCATTGCAAACCTTCCTAGTCTCAAATCCACCCCCCGCCCCCCACAGTCAAGGACAAAGCTTCCCCACTGAGTAAACTGGTGACGTTGTGGAGGGAAGGCCAACAGGCCAGGCCAGGCAAGGAATGGGTTGCTGTGGTGTGTTGAAAACTATCCCCCCAAATATATGTCCCTCTGGAACCTCAGAACATGACCTTATTCGAAACTGGGGGTTTTGTAGATGTAATTAGTTAACATGAGGTCCAAAGGTAGGAAGGATTCTTCCCCAGTGCCATGGACCCAGGGACATTGTGACGTCAGGCTTCTGGCCTCCAGATCTGAAAGAATCGTGTGTGTTGTTCTAAGTCACCCACATGGTGATCAATTTTGTAGCTCCAGGAAGCTCATGAAGTTGCCAATGGTGTGGACAGGGATTTGCCAGAAAAAAATTGGTTGTTTTTCCATTTCTGCCTCCAGGACCTACTTCCAGAGGAGCTCAGGAGATGTAGAGTTGCCTCAGGGTGAGGTGAAGATGGTCGTAAGGGTTGTGCTATGGAAAAAACAGAAGAAAAAGGTGTCTTCCCTGATTTTTGTTTAGGCAAGACAATAATTTTTTTTTTAATTTTTATTATTGAGAGACAGAGAGAGACAGAACATGAGCAGGGGAGGGGAGGGGAGGGGAGAGGGGGAGACACAGAATCCGAAGCAGGCTCCAGGCCTGAGCTGTCAGCACAGAGCTCGACGCAGGGCTCGAATTCACAAAGCACAAGATCATGACCTGAGCCGAAGTTGGATGCTTAACCGACGGAGCCACCCAGGCGCCCCTTGGCAGGACAATAATTTTTAGTCAGACTTTGTTGAGAAAGGAGTTTTCTAAATTCCTTACTTCTTGATAGATCATGGAGCCTTGTCTACACAGTCAGTGGGGGAGTGTGAGGGTTCAGACAAGGGTACATGGCCCTCGAACGCGCCCTCGGATGCTGGGACCCAAAGGCTGACGGAGTCAGGGCCCAGAGGGGCACGTCCACCCACCCTCCGTGTCTCCTGGCAATGGGAGTGGCATCGCACAAGTTTAGGGAAACCGTGAGGCCAGATCTTCTCCCGCTTCCATTTTGGGACAGGAGGAGTGGCCCACACCCATCTACCAGTGTGGGCAACTTGGACACCAGCTCCCGGAGGGGCAGGGGCAGAGGCGGAACCGGTGGCCTGAGCATTCCCGAAGGGAGCGTTCAAGTTCTTGGATCTGAGGCAGAGCAGAGAAAACCTGCTCTCCATTCAGCCCTCAAAACCCCTGCCCGTGAGTGAGAGCGCAAGGGGACAGCAGAGCAGTTCCAGAGGGAAAAACTCAGAGCTTGCCTTTACTCGTACCCACAGGAAGTCATGCATCTGAATTTTCAAACCGCCATCCATGCAAATATCAGCTCGGCCTATTTTCTGCTTTTCCAGCTCAGATCACTGCACTGAATCCCAGACATTGTCTTTCTTTCTTGGATCTCACAACATTTCCCTAACAACCTGAGTTTCCCAGAAACTTCTTTCTGGCTCATTCTTTTTCCTCCTGTCGACAAGGGGAGAGTGGACCTTGACGGCTCCCTGAATTTCTGGTCTAATCACCATATTGCTCGCTGCCCTCCAGCCTGCCTTTGATTCCCTTCATCTTTACCGTGCAGGTGCTTACCCTTAACACTTCCGCGGCACATCGTAACTTTACAGCTCTGTGCCCGTGGCGACACAGACGTTGCCACCTTCAGTGCCTGGTGCCCACGGGTGCAGGTATGCTGATGTCTTCTGGAGAGTCTGTGTCTGGAACCTCAAGTTGCTCAGGGTGGAAACAAGCAAGAGGTGTCTGCCTCTCTCTCTACTCAAAATAAGCAAACAAACAAACCAACAACACCCAGATGGCTTCAGTTTCGATCCAGAGAAGGCCGAGGCCAACCAAGCGGCAAATTGTTAGAGATGAAGAAGAGTTATATTTTAGTAGAAAATACATATTAACCAAGGCGCGGGCCCTGTGGACAACTCTTCGGTGGTGGGTCAACGTCACAACAGAGACCAAGAAAAGAACCATACTCCAAAGAGGCAAAACCTTCCTGCCTGTGTTGTCAAAAAAAAAAAAAAACCCAGACGAACAAAAAACCACATGGGACCAAGAACCAAATGGATGAATTTCATTGATTTGACCTATTTTTTTTTCAGCATGACTTTCCAGATCTCCATCTGATTGATTGATTTTTTTTAACTTTTTAAAAATGTTTTTATTTATTTTTGAGAAACAGAGAGTGTGTGAGCAGGGGAGGGTCAGAGAGAGAAGGAGACACAGAACCTGACACGGGATTCGAACCCACAAACCATGAGATCATGACCTGAGCTGAAGTCAGACGCTTAACTGGCTGAGCCACCCAGGCACATTTGATTGACTGATTTTTGAGAGAGTGCATGCACACAAGTGGGGCAGAGGCAGAGAGCGAAAAGAGAGAGAATCCCACGCAGGCTCCACGCTGCCGGCACAGAGTCTGATGTGGGGCTCGAGCCCACGAACCGTGAGATCATGGCCTAAGCTGAAATTGAGACCCGGACACTCAACTGACCGAGCCACCCAGGTGGCCTCCATTTGACCTATTTTTTGAGCACCTGCTGTGTGCTCTCCACCAAGTGGAATAAGGTTACCTAGGAATTTTTGTTTCTCCTGTGAACAAAACTGTCTCTGAGTTTAATCGAGTAGCTGTGTTGCCTGCTGGTTATCTGTATCCTTCTAGAACTGAACCCTCTGGGAGGACATCTTCTGCTTAGCCAGATGGCAAACCTGGACATAGAGCTGTCCTGCTACTTACTAGAAAAGACATACGACAGAGAAGGGGATCCTCAAGTCCTGAGTTTGCATTTTCTCCTCATCATGGCAATGACCATCCGAAAGAAGTGACCTGCCTCTATTTATGTTTATATTCAGGTTTTCCAAGTACCAGATGCCATCACTGCTGTGCCCCGTGAAACCACCCCAGTAGGCAGCGTAGTAGTGTAGTAACCATGACCAAGATTTCCTGTTTCTAAAGTTTACAAGAACTGGCTTTGTACGATGTACTCTTGTCGGTGCAGTGCAGTAATTGCAGCTCCGTTGGTTTTGGTTTTGCTCACAAATTCTAGAAACTGTGAAGAGAGAGACTGATTTGAAAATGCTCTCCTGGAACCTGACTAAGGGTTCATTTCCCCACCCTGTTATCCAATCTGAAATCTACATAGAAGTTTCAGTCTGTGGGAAGTAAACAATACCACGCAACTCGCCCCCAGCCCACCACCTGCAGCGGGAATTCGGTCCGTGGCCCCGTGGGCCCTGAAGAGGAAACCGAGGAGGCCTGGAAGCCCCTGAAATTGTATGGAAAGTTGTGTAGGCAAAACAAGATTGGGAGGGAAGAAGCCGTCACTTTTCTCTACCCCAGAAAGGATGAGCAGAGCTGCGGGCTGACAGTGGCTTCTGCTTCTGCTTCTGTGGCTGTGAAGATTGTCCTCGGCTTGGACTGGGTCTGTGAGCCTGCCCAACTCTGCATAGGGGCTTCAGGGCCCCTGTGCTGACTCTGCACAGCCTACCGGAAAGATGGGCACCGGCTGCACAGAGGAGGGAGGGGCAGCTCTGCAGGACAAGGATTGGGACATGGGACCCTGCAGTGACCAGCACAGGCTCCTCCCTGGCCCTCGCCAGGGTCCCCACTGGCACCTTCTGGATCAGGTACCGGGGTATGGCAGTAGGCTGTGTCTTCTTCTCTAACACCTGTCATAGTTCACAGAGAGGATTAGATCTGGAAGCCTCATGAGCCCAAGGGAAATCTGGTTCCAAGGGGAAGGTGAGGTCTAAGCCTCATTTCAATGTTTGTCTTGTTCACATGGCAACAGGTCATGGAACACCAAGGCCGTCAGGGCCAAGAGACACTCTCCAGCCTCTCACTTTACTGTGGAAGAAACAGACGTTTCCAAAGCCATGTCCACGGCACAGCGGATCCAGGACCAGGCTTTCTGAGGCCCACTCCTCACTCCGTCATCTGTCCCACTTCCCATGAACCTCCTCATCCAGTCCCAGTGTCTTCAAGTCAGCAAACAACAGAGAGATGCTTCAGAAATGGAATTCAAGAAAAATCTCTGGCCTTCCTCACTCTGCTTTCCTATGCCTGCATGTGTCCTAGCAAACTTCCAGACACACTCAGGGAAGGGGGAGGGGGGCTGCTTTTCTGATTCATGGCACTTGGCAGTCGAATACTATATGTAGGTCTTCTCATGTGTTGGGGTGGCTGGCATGTTTGTCCTTAACCTTACACGACCCAAAGTTCTGAAGGCGGCCATTTCTAGGGCATTCGACAAACATGTAGTATACTAACATATGTACGGCACTTACAACAGGATCCGCCCCATGCAGAGGGCTCCACAGGTGTAGCAACTGGTGATGGTAGTAGCATTTGCGTCACATCAGCTGAGAAGCACGACAAACGGGTGGAACTCCTGGCGCCCACGCTAATGGTCCTCCGCTCACGCCATATTTCCGGGCAAAGATTCCACTGAATGTACAGAGAGCTCCTCGGCCGTAGGGAAGGGCGTTTGTCACGGGAACCCAGGTGTCTCCCAGTCAAAGGTCAAACGGATGTTTTACCTAATCTTCCACTTCCCCAAGAATTCAGGACGGGATGATAAGGCCGGCTGCCTGGAGATTTCTGGCCTCCTCGGGGAATGGAATGAAGAAAAGCTGGTTGAATGAGTAGGATGTTCAGGATCAGGTTTCGGGGTGAGGTTTTTAGATGAGTGCCCTGCACTTCATTAAGGGTTCTTTTGACACTCAAAGCGTTTAAGTGAAGCTCCTTTCTGGGCAACTGGGCAACTCCTAAAAATAAATCAAGTTCCTGAAACATTCTAGTTTGCTGAGAGCTCTCTTTGGCTGGGGACCGGGCTATTTCAGTTTTGCCGCCCCAGGTGGTATGGATTTGCTCTATCGGATGACGAATGACTGAGTGGCGCTGTGCCTGGAGTGAGGGCTCAGCAGATACTGAGGAAAGGTGAGCCGTGGGCAGGGTTACGGCAGCCCGGGATGCTTAGGAGTGGGGAAGGGCCAACTTAAAGGTTCCTGGAACCACAGAGGGAAATTAATGATGTGTAGACAGCCACTGAAGAACAGTGCTATTTATATCTAGTCCAGATGAGGAAGAAAGAACATTCAGAGAACATTTAAGAAGAAACAGGAGTTGGAGAAAGAAAAGGATCCCATGGGAGTACACATCAGCCTATGGCAGTGTTCCCAGGTAGAGCGAGGAACTAAGTGGCTTGACCCTCCTGTCCCAGGTGGTAGTATTTGGCCTTTAGAACCTTGGCCTCTCCTTTGGTGGTCCGTCTTCTCACGTTTCCCCATCCTCCCCCTCTCCCTCAACTTCAAGTTCACCTTGCCTCAGGCCTTTTTGATCCCTTGGCATTTAGACCAGCCCCTTGAGTGCCCTTTCCAGGAGCCACAGCCCTTGCCCTTTGTGACATTGTCTGTTAAACTAATCTCTACCCGAAGCCACCAGAGCCACCCAATGCCTTGTTCTTGTATCCATCAGGAATGCTTCTGGCTGCAGTTACCAGAAGGGTTGGTTATTCTGACCTCGGACATAAGGATCTGTGCTGTTCACTTCACCCGAAGTCTGGGTAGAAGTTCTCAGTCTCGATGCGGTGGATTGAGACTCCCTACAAGTTCCCAGGTCTTTTCTCTCAATCTGCCCCACCGGCCACAGTGTGGTTGGTGGTCATTTTGTGATGGCTGCCTCTTGACTGGAAGATGACAACAGGTCAGTACCAGGCACCACGTCTTCACTACAGGAAGAAGGATTGCAGCAGGCAAGGTGACCACCGTATTGGTGCCTTCTATAAAGAAAGCAGAGCCTCCTCAGGAGTCCCTAAGCAGAATTCCCCTGGGCATGGGCAAGAGCCGACCTCTGGGCCCCATCTAACGAGCATCTGGCTATCGAAGAGTACATGGTTTTCCAGCTTTTTTGGTCGGAGGTAGCAAGGGAGGAGGGTGTTGGGGATGCTGTTGAGTTAGTCAACCACAGTGCCTACCACATCTGCCGCGCTCTGCTCCGTAGAGAAGATTCCTGAGGCTGCAGGAAAACGTCCAAGAATTATCTACGAGTGGATGCATGTAACAAAGAGTGCCACGGCTGGTTGCCCACGGCAGGGATTGTGATCTCGGAGCAGAAGTGGAGGATTCAGTGGTGACCTTCCTTCCTCTCCTGGAGCAGCATCGATAGCTAAATCCCATCCATTTGGCTGTTAGCTCAGCTTGTCAAGAATTGTTATTTATCCTTTTCCTGTACCTCTTGTCCCTTCAGCTGGATTATAAGCTATCTGAGAAGAGGGATCTTGGCTCATACCGCCTTCTATTGTTAGTGACTCAAATTCGTGCCGTGCGCTTTGTTGGCATTCGGGACACTCTCATTAAGGAAGAGGAGTATGCCCCTGACAGTTCGGGGTGGCTGGAGAGACAACACACCCTTCGGGAGGCCCCATGTCAGACACGCTTAGGAGGCCAAAGTTTTGAAAAGGCCAAGGCATGAAACAATGTGTTTGTAGAGTCGGAGGCTCGGCTCGCTGGTAGAGAGGGGGTTGGAAGGTGTGCAAGCAGAGGCTAGGTTTTCAAGCTTAACACTGCTTTCAAAAACAGGTTTGGGAGTGTTACTAAATTGGGCTTGCCATTTCCTCTCCTCGTGTTCACTCATAGTTATTCATTCACCAAAATTAATGGAGCCCCTGGTATGGGCCAAGGTTCTGGAAATTCAGAATGAATAACAAAGTCCGGGCCAGTAGAGCTTGTGAGAAAGCCAACAAATAGGGACCGTCGCAGTCTTTATACCCAAAATGTCACAGGAGCCCAGAACTCCTAGCTTTAAAATTAAGGGGAGTTCCCAGCCTTTGGGGGCCGTTTGCCTTAAGTTCTCTTGTTAGAAAACTGGAGTTGGAAAGCCACACAGAGTTGGCTTTATTTATTTTTTAAGTTAAAAAAAATTTTTTTAAACATTTATTTATTTTGGACAGGTGGAGACACACACAGAGCGTGAGTGGGGGAGGGACAGAGAGAGAGGGAGACACTGAATCCGAAGCAGGCTCCAGGCTCTGAGCTGTCAGCACAGAGCTCGACGTGGAGCTCGAACCCATGAACTGTGAGATCATGACCTGAGCAGAAGTTGGACGCTTAACCGACTGAGCCACCCAGGCGCCCCCAGATTTGGCTTTACATCCTGCTTCTGTCATGGACTGTGGGACCTTGGGGAGATTTCTAAGCCTGAACATCAGCGACCTTATGTATCAGTTCTTAACTGACTGCCTCTCAGCGCCTCATAAATCTTCCATTTTGTGCTTACTGAGGACAAGATTAACCATTTCTCTGTTCAAGTAAGCCCGGTGTGAAGGTTTCTCAGCAGAAGGTGCTGGAAGGCCACTGCAGGAGGAGGGGGATCCCAGTCGTTTTCAGCATGGGTGTATGTGTGTGTGTTTGTGTGTGTGTTCACCCCATAGAGTCCGCCTCAGCCACAAGGCTCAGAACAGGGCCCATCTGCCACCCTGTAGCCTTGGCCTACTAATGACCTTCCTGCAGCCCTCTCTCCCCAGAAACCAGAGCTCTGCACGGCCCCCTGTCTGGACCGACACAAGCCCCTGTGTGGCCTACACAAGCCACCCGTGGCCCCAAATACACAGGGGTGGGGTTTCCTGTCCCTACCCCCAGCACACGTAGCCCACCTACTCTGAAGGCCACAGCCTTGACCCCTGCCACTGTCCAGACTCCCATGGCATTGGGTGCTGACTGCCTGCTCCCTGCTGGCGTGCCGAAGGGTGGTCTGTTGTTCAGCCAGCAATTCCAGACCAGCCCTGGCCTGGTTTTATCGGCAGCCAGTTTACAGCTTCTCCAGCTAGGTCCGAGCCCCTGGCAAGCCATCCTTCCAGAATAATCTCCCTCACCTTAGAACTTGGATGGATATCTTACAGTTAATCTTTTGTGCAGTTAACAATTGCTTATATTCAACTCCTCTTGACCCACTGTATGGTTGCTATCTCTTGATTGGACCCAGGCCACACACCTCTTCAGTGAAGAAGAGATGATAGCATCAACATTTCAGATTTCCTCTACAATCCGATGGGAAAGCCTGCATAAAGCCGGGCACCCCTCTGTGCTGATCAGAGTCGCTCTGTTTTCTCTTTGGCCTCGCCACTACTCTCTCTTCATGGAGAACAAGGGAAGCTAATGTCAATGAGTGCCAGAGTCGACAGGATGGTGCTGACGTACGTGTGGTTAGCCTTGGAGGAAGAGTCAGAGGGTCAGAGAGGCCAAAGAGGTTACTTGGGGTCATGTCTCCAATATTATATGAAGTGAGCTGAGGTGGCCAGGCCTCAGAGTCCACCCTTCACACACCACGCTGGGTTTCCTCCCAGAGCCCCAAACCCTCCCTTCCTTTTCACCTGAAAAAGGATAGTTTTCTGACCTAATGGAACCTTCTGAGTCTCAGCACTCACTCCATAATGAGAAGGTTTGAGTAGCAGGAGAATCGTTTGCTAGAGTTCTCTCATAATGACTTAATGAAGAGATCTCCTCCTAAAAGAAAGATCTGACTCATTTGAAAGGTGTGAGTCTGTGGTTTCCCTCTCTCTCTCTGAGTCAGCCTCTGAATAAGGCCCAAGGAGCCTGCCCTTGGAACGCAGTGAGTCAGCCTTGACAGGTATGGACTGGGCTGTTAAAGGTCCTACTTTGAGAAACTCCCATCGTTTCAAATCGGATTCATGGAGTTTCACATCAGCAGACCGCTGGGATGGTTTGCGGCTTGAACATTATTTTCCAAAGGCCAGCAATCTTTGTCATGTTCACTGCTGTTTCCCAGTGCTTAGAATAGAGCTTGGTGTATAGTACATGCTCAGTAAATGTTTGCCAAGGGGATGAAGTTACATGGTCAAGGATTCACCATATTTATACGTTTAAATAAAGCAGGATTTTATTCTATTTTATTTTTTATTTAGTTTTTTTTTAAGTTTATTTATTTATTTTAAGAGAGTGAGAGAGGTCAGGGGAGGGGTAGCAAGAGGGAGCGACAGAATCCTAAGCAGGCTTTGCACTGCCAGCCAGGATCCTGACACAGGGCTTGAACTCACGAATCATGAGATCATGACCTAAGCAGAGATCAAGACTTGGACACTTAACCCACTGAGCCACCCCGGTGCCCTGGGATTTTATCTTAAAAGCAAGAGAGAAGAGGAGTGAGTATACCTTAATAGGAACATGACTGCTTTGGAAATCAAGGCATGATAGTGTGGCTATGCGGATATATTCCGGTGACCAAACTCACCCTGATCAAAACTTCCTTGTCCTGTGACTCACCCTTCCCAGAAGCCAGTGTCTGGTAGGCATGAGCCTATAACTCTGCTGTTTGGTAGAAAGCGATAATGGGTGGGTGGCATCCCAGTAAGTAACATAGAGGCTTTTTAACTGGAGCCCCTTGGGAAGAATTGTCCAGTACCTGGCAGAGAATTCACAAGGCAGTCGCTCCATAATGTCAGTTGGCACCAATGATACTGTAGTGATGACAAGATCTTAAAATAAAGGACTGACATAGGTAGAAGAAATTCAGGCCAGGGAAGAAGGCTCAAGAGAGGGTCACTGTGTTTTAAATGGGACAGTCTTCCTTCATTTCTCAAATCGTGACCAGGGAGTCACTCACACTTTCTATGTTTAATATTTCAGTGTATTTGTACTACAGCTCATTATGAAACAAACGGAACCAAAAAAAGCAAAGGAAAAGAACATTCTCTATATGTGCTATAGACATTCACGTATAGAGATGAAACCATATCCATGTTAAACTTCTTGACACTAAAAAAAAAATACCTTATTTCTTACTTCCCAGAAGTTATCTTATTTTCTCTTTTCCATTTTAATGTATTGGAAGATATAGAAAGAGAGTAAATACATTTTTCTTTTCAGAAACGCCAGGATGCGAACCAGCTGTGTCCCTGCTTATGATTCAAAGTCTTTTTTAAGATAGAAAGTCAGGAGCAGATGAAACTGAAGCCCTTCAGATTTAGAGGTTTAGTGGATGACATCAGGTTGAGGGTCTGAATGGTGCATGGTTCTCTCATTTACTCAGTGTTTCAACAAGTGCTTATGGTGCACCTGCTGGGTGCTAACTGCTGTATCAGGCCTTGGATACAACGCAGGATGGCAGCTCCTCCGCATCGCCTGGGATACTCCCTAGTCCATCGGAGGCATTCGATACATATTTGTTGGATAGATGGATGGCCCACTGGCAAGATGCAAAGGGATTGACTATATGGCAGAAAGACCAAGAATCTCCCGTGAGGTTTCTGGGAAGGAGCCTCAGGACTCAGAGCCACACTGTGCACAGGACTGTTCCAGGTCTACTTTGTCAGATGCTGGGAGACTGTCTCCTCCCCTCCGTAAGCCCAGTTATCAGTTTCTGCACACTTGCGTGAGGCTGCTCCAAAGGAGGACTCCTGGGAGGTTGGGGCAAAGTTGGAGATACTTGGGGAAATTGAACAGAAATTCCCTTTGTGTTTGCTGGGTTCGGTTTCGGTATGCATCGAAATAACTGATGAGCTAAAAGTTTTAAGAGACAAGAAGTTAGTCCAAGATCTTGTTTCTTCCTTAAACAATAGCCAACGTCACAGAACAGGGTCTACTCCTCACATTGTGAGATTCCTTTTTTCTCTGACTCCTCCCTCACTCCCTCCCTCCCTCCCTTCCATTTTTCTTTCTCTCTCTTCTCCCAAACCTAGGCAGTCCTGAATTTTCTACTTCTCATGGACATGGGTTGTTTGCCATGGGGTGTCTGTTTCAATGTGGAAGAGGTGGGACACCTGGGTGACTGTTGGTTAAGTGCCCGACTCTTGATTTCTGCTCAGGGTCTGCTCAGGTTATGATCTCATGGTTTGTGGGTTTGAGCCCTACAATGGGCTCTGCACTGATAGCGTGGAGTCTGCTTGGGATTCTCCCTCTCATCTCTCCCTCTGCCCTTCCCCCATTCATGTGGGTGTTCTCTCTCAAAACAAATAAACATTAAAAAAATAAAGTGGAAGAGGCAATCTAGGATTTTATAACCTTCTTGACGGTAGAAATAATTGGCAGTGTTGATGGCCGGTCATAACCCCATGACTTCATTAAAGGCAGGTTCAAAGGACAGGCCTTTCTCTGTTCCTTTGTAATATTATTAACCAGAAGCTGTCAAAGATTGTCCACTGCTGCATTACAAGCATTGCATATTTCATTTGTTATGATCACGTGAAATGTGTCTTTCTGGAAAGAGGCCCACAAGCTCTGATGACTGACTTGATCAAAATAGTTGACGTGCAATTTATTTCCATCTTTTTTTCCCCAAGAGAGAAAAGAAATCATTGAATGAGGACTGTCAGAAGGCTTTCTGCTCATGACGGGGAATCTGACCAAGGGCCCCCGGGAACATACGGTTGCTTAAGTTTGCATTTTCCCAGGAAGAAGAGCTGGAGAGAGTTTGGGGACCAAGGTTTAAATGTCAATCATTCCTGCTACCCTTCCCGTGCGTTATTACAGCCATCAAGCGTTCACATTCTTGGGCTTGCAGTTATGTCCAGTTGTGGGCTCTCTTAGGAACCATTCTATTAATATCGCTTTCATCTTCCTAGGTGCAAATTCAGGAACCGGTCAGGGGGAGAGACCCTCTCAGCCAGATGCCAGCTTCCCCAGAGCCTGCTGGGAAGCCGTCTGCGCTTGCTGGGACCACAACAAATTCCTTCCCCAACTCAGGAGGGATCGACGAAGAATACACATCACTGGGCCAATACCTGGAGCTGGAAAGCTATACTCGATGCCCCCAGCATGGAGAAAACCAAGACGGAAAAGACCACGCATTTGGAAGTTCCTGGGAAGACCTCGGACATGACCTGAGCGTCCCAGATGCCAATAATGAAAATAGGTCTCTTTGGGAGCTGTCAGTGCTTCTCCCCCAGGAGGGCAGCCCTGACCCTGGGGAGCCCAAGCCTCTCTCTGTTGCTTCTCCTGAACCCACAGATACCATCCCCACCCTGGAAACTACACATGATGGGCCAAGGGGCAGAGAGGCAGCGTGCGTGTTGGAGCATCTGGAAGCACGTGGCCAAGGAACATGGGACACCGTGGGTTCTCCTGCTGGAGCCCCTGGTGATAAATACTGGCCTCACGATATTTGCTCCATGGACTTAGAGTTGGCAAAAAGTCAAGGCGAAGTATCTGATTTACGTTCTCCCTGTGACGTCCTTTTTCAAACGCAAGGTTCTGAGCCTCCGCAGCCGCCATGCGAGAGCGCCAAGGAGCGAGACTCCACCACACCCCCTCTTTTTACTAGTACTTTCACCTGGAACATTTCACAAAAAGCCAGTGAAGGTGGCACAGAGGAAAAATTAGCGGCAGTGGAGAATTTCGCCCCCACATTGGTCTCCACAGGACAGGCTGGCCAGGAGAGGCCGAGCCCTGGCAACTCAGGAGGGCCTGAGGGAAGACAGCCTCTGGGTTCTGAGAACAGCTCTTTTGTGCAGTTTCCAGAAGGAGGTAAGGAGAGCCCCAGTAACAGTGCCCCAGGCACCGCAGACACACCAGCCAGGGATGGTTCAGTTGTGATGTTTCCTCAGGAGAAGCCAATGACTCTAACCACTACTCTGGAGGGTCTTCAGGTGACCAGGGAGAGTGGGGACATGTCAACTGGTACCATGGCCACCAAAGTCCACCCAGCCAAATACCTCCCTGTCTCAATTGCTGAGAACAGTCATGCAGACGGTCCCAAGGAGAGCTCGCCTCAGGCACCAGATGAACATACTTTCCAACTTACTTCCCATGCTCTGTTGGGTCATATTTTAAATGATTCCACAACCGAATCTCTACAGGAGCCCTTTGGCATGGCTCCCAGTGGACCAGTCCACAGCCACGTTCCCCGGTTCCCAGAGGACCTCTGTAGTAGCTGCCCTCTCCAGACTGATAACCAGTCTGGAGATAAAGGTCTGACTGTGGACAGGACAGACAATAGGAGCCTTGAAGAGCATTTCCAAGAAAAAGAAAGTGAAACAACTCAGAGGATCCAGGAGGAGAGCTTATCCCAACAGAGTCTTGCTTCCAAAGATGATTTCCCAGAAAGTTGGTCCATGACATCTGTTGCCCAAGAGGAAATAAACCCAGTGCCCTGGGACCACTTATCAGCCAACTCCAGGGAGGAGAGAGGGCAGAGCTCAGGCCTGGGGACTAGTGTGTGCAAGGGGGCTGAAGTCACCATGGAAGATGGTGGTCAGGCTCTGAGCCACACTCCACCTCTCTCTGATATCTTCCTGGAAGGGTCTAGAGAGAGCGGGCCAGGACTTTGGAAAGCGGGCAGCAGGCTGAAGATCATAACTCTGGATGCTCCCGTTTCAGAAGTCTGGCTACCAAGACAGCACACAGGTTCTGAGGGCAAGGAGGTGGAAGCCCGTCCCATAATTCCTGACAGGGTCTGGGCTCTACCGGACATTCTCAAGGCTCCCAGTCCTCAGGCTGAGCCTGGCCCCGCCCTTGCTAATAACGGAGAAACTCACGTACGTGAAAAACCCACCAGCCATGCATATTGGAGTAGCCTTTCTTCCCAGTATTTGAACCAACGCAGATTCCTAGAGTCGTCTGTGGATCCTATAGACGAAAAAGAATCACACGTCGCAGATCTGTTACCAGAGGTTTCCAAAACCGAAGAGAAGGAAAGTGTGAGTATTGTGAGTCAGCACCGAGAGGAGAACCCAATCGAGGTGGGTCACACTGCCTTCTTTAAACGGTTTCTGGCGGGCCCTAACGTTGTAGAGTCGTCTGTAGACCCCACTGATGAAGCAGGTTGGGTGGTGCCCACCAGGGCTGAGACACCAGGGCTTTCCGAATCCACACCGGCCGCCATCACAGAGGAGAGTCAAGCGAACGGTGGGAACATGGGCCAGAGACTGGAAGTCCAGCCTGCCATCTTGCAAGTCCCACGTCCTGACGAAGGTGGGGAGACCATTCCAAGCGGATGTAGAGTAAGTAAAGTACAAGAAGACAACGAGAGAAGTTCAGGGGAGGCCGAACAACGTAAAGACAGCCACGCAGAGCCTGTTTTCTCCACTCCGCCTCTTTCTAACTGTCTTGCCGTAATGACTCATGCATCTGTTGGCGTCGATAGTCACAACTCTGCAGGTCAAGTTCATGACGTCCCTGAGAATGATTTAGTTGAGCCCCAAAACCACCAATACGCATTTTCTGACTCAAAGGAAAGGAGAGCTGTTGAGAGTGAGTGTGGGAAACCTCCACCCTCTTCTAGTGGTCTCTCTCCATTAACCTTTGCTTCATCTCCCGAAGGAAACACCGCAAACCTTTCAGCAAGCCACACCACCCAGGAACCTCAAAGAGAAGAGCCCCGCACTGGGGAAACCAAGCCTGGGAGTGCATCTGGGTCCCCGGCAGTGACCTTGGCATCCGTTTCAGGTGAATGTGCCTCAGAGAAAGCTCCCGAGACACTAGAGTGGGCGCCCAGCCTGGGCTGTGGGCGGAGAACCAGGGACCAGAAGCTCGGTCACACGGCAGCCCAGACCCTCAATTTCCCAAAGGCCCCCCCTGCAATGAATGTGTCAGGGGAGGTCACGAAGCAAGAAACCTCAGGGAGCGGACACTTAGCTGAGGGGGTAAAGAAGAAAATTCTGTCCAGAGTGGCCGCCCTGAGGCTGAGATTGGAAGAGAAGGAAAATGTCCTTAAGGGTTCAAGCTTTCTTAAAAAGATTCCTAAACTCGAAACACCTGCATCACGCACGGAGGAGAAAAGGGACACCAAAAAGCCACCTTGCAAAAGAGACGGGAAAGGTGAGACGCTGTTGCTTTCTGTCGTTGTTGAAGTCAGGGTTTGTGAACCGAATGTCAAGTTCCTGGGTCCTTCTGAGTCTGCATTTAAGGCGAGGACAGGCAGCCACCAAATGGCATGGCGTGTACGTTTGTGGTTCTCAAACTCGACTGGCCTCGAAGCTTGTTGAAATGCAGATTTCTGGGCTCCCCCCCCCCAGAGTTTCTGATTCAAGGTGCGGGTTCGAGAAAGTGCATGTCTAACAAGTGCCCAGGTGATCTGGAGAGAGAATCACTGAATGGGCAGCCGGTAGGTAGGTTTAAATCGAGGGAGCGTGATTAAGACGACTTTCTGGTTAATTATCCTTTAAAAAATATTTTAAAAGCTAAACAGAAGCATTAATCAGTGCAGCTAATTCATATAATTAAAGAGACCACACACCAAGCAGGATTTGCAGAAAGAAACATTTAGGTACAATGTGGGAGTCTCTTCTTTAATTGGTGATTTTCGTTAACAGCAGCTTAATTGAATCATGGGTTTTCTTCCAAATTTGAGCATCACATTTCTTTCCAACTCCCCCTCCTCTGCATCTGAGTCTGGAAGCGCCCTGGCATCTCTGTTCCAGGTTTCAGACCACATGAGGCTCAGAGCCCTTGTAAATTCAGTCTGTTCTGCTCTGCTGGGGTGTCACGTCAGCCCCAAACTCCATCCCTTAACCCCAAAGCGCGGGAGTGGGGGTTTCTCCTCCTTCCTGCGTGTTCAGACCCCCACACAGGTGCCCATCATTCCCAGCCCACATCACATGGGCCCTCCCCCTCTCCTGCGGCCAGGAGTAAATACAAAACTACCTTCTGAAGAGTTGGGAGAGGGGGGCATCCACCGTTTCTAGTACGGAGGTTTTAAAACCTGTTTAGGGGCGCCTGGGTGGCTCAGTCGGCTAAGCCTCCCACTTTGGCTCAGGGCATGATCTCACGGTTGGTGGGTTCGAGCCCCACGTCGGGCTCTGTGCTGACAGCTTGGAGCCTGTCTTCGGATTTGGTGTCTCCCTCTCTCTCTGCCCCCACCCCCACCCAGCTCACACTCCGTCTCTTTCTCTCAAAAATAAACAAATGTTTAAAAAAATGTTTTAAACCTCTTTAAAGAGAGCGAAGCATTATTTTAAAAGCTCTCTAAAGCGGTTTCAACCCAAAGGGAAACGTCTATTTGGAATCCTCGTCCGTGATCATATGAGTTACTGTGGGAGCAAAGACTATCTGGATAAGCAGAGGCTGGTGGCATTTGCTCTCGGAGACTGAGACCTCACACAGAGACCCCTTGGGGAAGGAGCTAGTGTGTGGGTGTGGTGAATGGAAGCAGGTGACTCAGAGGACCCAGAGAAATAAAGCCGAGTAGCCTTTCCTGGGGACATTCACAGCCTTGTGTTCCCGGGGAGCTGTTCTATTCTTTCCCATCAACACTTGGCACAGAAAAGGAACGTAGCCCACTCTCTCTCTCCCCCAAACAGCGGTCCTTTCTAAAGCCCTGACGCCTCTTGCCCAAGCCAGCTTTATCTTCCAAGACCCTTGTTTTGCTCTGCTTCCCATTTTACGCCCCTTTCTCCTCACCCCCAATTTTGTGTCCAGGACTCCTGATGGGCAGAGAGCAGGACTGGCAGCTGTAGGAACGTTGGGGTGTCCACGAGCTCATCCGTGAAGACCGCCACCACATAGTGCTGGAAGGGTCGTTGAGGACTTAGCCTCAGACGAGGAGGCAAGCTTGGGCAAGACTCTGGAAGCGAGGGGTCGAGACCGTGGGCCTCAGCACCTAGCACAGCTAGCCGTGCAGGACCGAAATAATCTGAAATGGGTTCTGAATGAGTCCATCGGCTTGGTATATCTTCTCTCTCTCCCATAAGATTGTTAATGACTTCAGTTGTTCTCTAGCTGAGGGATTTGTTCCCTCAGCAGCTCATTATTACTTTCTGGGAAGAAAATAAGCTTTTGAATATGTTGGCATCAAAGAGAGGAGAGGCGCATTTAACCCGCCGCCTACTTCCCAGTAGTGGGAGTTGAGATGGCAGGGGAAACAGAGCATCGGCGCTGAGGCCTTCTGGCTTGGCCGCGGATTCCCTGCTGTTTGGAGTCACCGCGGCTGCGGAGTTTTGGAGCTTGGTCTGTAGAAGACTGAGGCCTCATGGCCAGTACCCTTCCGCCCATCCGGCGGGGCGCCCATCCAGGTCTCGTTCTAACGTCTGTGCTGCCGCCCAGTGGCTGCCCTGAGTAATGACACATTTAGCTGGTCTGCGGTGCCCAGATCCCTGGTTTGAAAAGGCGATGTTCAAAGAGCTCCCCCGAACCTCCCGACTCTCCCCGCCCCCCCATCACGCACCAGGGAGTTGTTTCCTGATTGCTCCCATCTCATTCCAGGAGACACTTCTCTCTTTTGCTAATGAAATCGGTATCGGACATCACTACCATCGGCTAGGGTATCTTCAGCAAAGATAGCTGATGGAAGGGAGAGATGGAGGAGTATTACTCAGTAAATGACGTATTGTTGCTTTGCCTTTTACGTCTGGGAGCTGAACCACAATTACTTGGATAATCTGGATTTTGTCCTGCACCCTAAGCCCCAGCTCTGATTTTGACCTGGATCATCTGGTGATCACTTAAGTGTAGCTCTATTTAGCCCAGCGTTTGTAGATTAGGTATCCACAATCCCCAACCCTCTTTTTTTTTTTTTTAAAAAAAGTCTCTTACATTCTATTTCACTTTATGCATTATAGATCTCACTTTGGGAGTCTTTTTTTAAATGTTTACTTGAGGGGAGAGAGAGAGAAGGGAAGGTGCAGAGACAGAGGGAGACACAGAATCCAAAACAGGCTCTAGACTCAGTCGTCAGCACAGAGCCCGATGCGGGGCTCGAACCCACATCCTCGAGATCGTGACCTGAGCGGAAGTCAGACGCTTAACTCACTGAGCCACCCAGGTGCCCCACATTGGGAGTGTTAAGTAATGAAAAATGAGATTTTTCTATTAGATTGATTTGTTTATTTTCTGAATACTTAGGCGAGTCACGTCTCCCCTCAGACACTTGTTTTCCTCATCCGGAAATTGAGGGTGATATTATCCCCCTCCTTGGGACTGCCGTGAAAATTAAATGTGATAAAACGGGAAAGACTTCTCTGCCGCACTTGTAAGAAAACTGACCTGAAATCCTCTCCTTTCCAGCTCCAGTATTACTAAAAAAGATCCAAGCCGAGATGTTGCCTGACCAATCCGGGAGTGTAAAGTTAAGCTGCCAATTCGCAGAAATTCATGAAGATTCTACAGTTTGGTGGACAAAGGATTCCAAGTCAATAGCCCAAGTGCAGAGAAGGTGCGAGATTTGCCCGGCCACCTCTCACGGTCGTTGCTGGTCTATTTCACACCGTAGTTCTAAAAGAAAATAGCGATAGGAAGTAAAAAGGAAAATTGAAGCTGAAATCCACTCACTAAGTATCCAAGCCAAGTAAGTAACGAAGACGGAGGTCCGGACAGAGAAAGCAGGGAAGACTTCTAACCCAGGCTCGGCCACCCAAGTTATGTGGCCTCAGAAAGTCATGCAACGTATCATGTTTTTGAAATCAGGGGAAAATGACAGGGAGCCTGGGGGACTCAGTCGGTTGGGTTTCCGACTTCAGCTCAGCTCATGATCTCGCTGCTCTTGAGTTCCAGATCTGACTGGGGCCTGTGCTGACAGCCGGGAGCCTGGAGCCTGCTTCCGACTCTCTCTGCCCCTCTCCTGCTCATGCTCTGTCTGTCTCTCTCCCAAACACAATATAAAACAAACAAATTTTTAAATCAGGGGAGCATGCCAAATATCCTCTAGTCTGAGGTTCCGTGGTCTCAAGATTATAGAGCTCTCTTCTGTTACTGAATTTGGCTGTGTTTTCTCTTTCATACATTCCCCCTCGCCTGCCAAATTTCAAAGCCAAGAAGGTAAATCCAAAGGAAAAAACAATTCGTGGCGTAATAGAAAGTAGCAATATTGAAGGTGATAAGCAGCCATTTCTGAGATGGGAAAAGTCAGGCATTTCTGGGGCCCTAGGATATAAGAGGAGAGGAAGAGGAGAGGAGGGGGGGAGGGGGAGGAGGGAGAGGAAAGAGAGAATCATTCCCGAGAATACCCTCGTGGAAGGTACCAGACCAATGGCCTCCTAAAGCGCCTTGCTGGCCATAAATGCTTGTTCACGTGACCTGTGGCCCGTGGGCTTCACCCAACACCCCTGAGGGGTGTGGCTTATTCTAAAACAGATCACCTAGTTCAGTGGCACCCAGTATAACTCAAACAAGCTTCTTTCTGCCGAGGGAAGTCCCCACTCAGCTCTCTGAGTCACGGAAGGTGTCCTGTCCCCTTGATCTCGTCACAAGTAGCCTGAAAAAGAAAGAAAATTCTAGGAGTTTTCTATATAATTAAATCAAACATGTCTGCTTGGAACATATGTCCAGAGATTATGTCCCAAATGCCTTTGTTATGGTAGATTCGAGCTATAGTTTCTTTTCTATAACATCTCTCCCGAAAATCTAACTGGATTGTGACAGACGGAATAATGCCGCGCAGACTAAAAGGTTGCTAGTGCCCTGCCTGTCTTATGTACGGCTTAAGAAGAATTATAACGGAGAGGAAATGGCTTGGCTTTAAAAAAAAAAATCAAGGCCACTCCCTAGAGCTTTATAAAAAGAAGCACTAATTATTCATTTAAAGAACTTTCTGTAGCTGTCAGCCAAGGATAATTAGTCAGTAGGGTTTTTTTGCAATCTTGCTCTGAGCTCGTAATTGGCACTTGAATCTTTTGGGTCCATTTTCCATTTGAGATGTCTTTAGGAGACCTAGCCTCCCCGTAGGGAGCACATGACATGACTAGGCATGCCACTCACTCGTGACGTGTGGCCAGACCTTTACATGCCTACCGATGTTGGCTTCATTTTGTCTTGGCCACACTGTCTTGGGTGCTCCCATTCACCTTTTCTTTTTCTCCTCCCCCTCCTTCTTCTCCTCTTCCTCCTTCTCCTCTTCTTCCTCCTCGTCTCCTCCTCCTCCTCCTTTTTCTCTTTCCTCATCACCACCACCACGGGTTTTTCTGTTCATAGCACAGTGCCTGGAACTTAATAATGTCAGGCTAGTCGGATGGACGATGATACTCACTAGAGGAGTACCCTATTCAAAAACACCCTCCACTGTGGGTCCTTATTTACAGCCAAGACCCCCTTTCTCTTGTCCCTTATTGTGTCTGTGTTGAGATTTGGTTTAGGGCCTTCAGGTTTCCTTCAAGCACAGGGCACCGGGATCAGTAACTTGACTGAGGTGAATTCTGAGAAGAAATGTTCATGACGGCCCCCACGATTCACATTCCCAGTTCTTCGCTCTACTAGTCACAGCCACACCTCCCAATTGATTTTGATCACGATTGCCCATTGGAGTGAGTATAGTCAACCAAAATCGCCCAATCATCTCCCCCAGATCAATTAGAATTATGTAAACAGCTTATCGAGACCTTATTCTTTAGTCAGCCCACTGGCCCAAAACATCACGGCAGGGAAAGGCCTGTTTCTTTCTCCGGAAGTGTGTTAGAAAAATGCACCTTCAGAATGATGAAGCACTCAGATATTCACGTCCCCTATTGCAGTGCCAGTGACAACTCTGCTGTGTCCTTGGCCATCGCCCAAGCCGGTCAGAAGGACCAGGGCATCTATTGTTGCTGCATCAAGAACAGTTACGGCAAAGCGACCACTGAGTTTAGCCTCACCGCTGACGGTAAGCCTCAGCCTCTCAGTTTGAGGCGAAAACCTCAAGCCTCCCCCTCCCCCCGCCCCGTTCAGAATGCCCACGGGTACTGAAGACACCCTCTTCTTTGTCTTCTTCTAGTTCTGAAACAACTCGCCAGCCACCAGGATATTAAAGGTAAGCTAGCCCGAGTTGGATGTCCAAGGACACGGGCCATTCCATAAAGCGTGAAATCGCTCCTGGAATCAGTGTTTGAAGCAATAGTCCCATTGGCTCTTCTAACCAAGTAGGGGAGAGTGCGGGAATGACAGTTCACGGGCAAGGTCAAGCTGGGGGCAAGGCCGGCGATAAGTGCATGAGGCTACAAAGATGCAGAAGTGTCGTATTTATGAAAGGTCCGACCGTGGTGTGCAGTTGTTGAGGGCGCATTGGTGGTGGGGCTTTGGGGCCAGACTTCCCCTGAGCCTCGGACTTGCATCCGGCCCCCCTGCGGGGCTCCCCAGCCTCTGGCACTGACACCGCTTGTTTTGTTGCTTCAGTTACTTTCCCATTTGACTCACCTTTTGGTTTGAGCAAATTCCAAGGACAGCCAGGTGTCCTAGGAGAAGAACTCCGATCCCTTGCATCTTCCTGAAAATGAGAGATGGGTTCTGGTGCTTTCCTTTGGCATGATTGCCACTGGTGTTTCTTTTTTTTTTCTTTTTTTAATGTTTATTTTTGAGAGAGAGAGACAGAGCGTGAACGGGGGACAGTCAGAGAGAGAGGGAGACACAGAATCAGAAGCAGCCTCCAGGCTCTGAGCTGTCAGCACAGAGCCTGATGATGCAGGGCTCGAGCCCACAAACCGTGAGATCATGACCTGAGCTGAGGTCGGCTGCTTAAGCGACTGAGCCACCCAGGAGCCCCTGCCCTGGTGTTTCAACAGTTTAACCACTGCCCGGAACAGTCACCTGCCACTGGGCCCCCGCTGAGTACAGTTTGGGGAAAATTCCCTGCCCCCACACACGTGCCCATCCTTACCCAGTGGCGAGCTGAAAATGTTGAACAGCCTGCCCGGCGGGTGGGGAAGCCCCGATTTGTAGAGTCTGCTAACTTCTGTGGTGCAAATCCTCTCCCCACGGCCAGTTTTCAACTGCCGGTGTGACATCGAGAGAGCCCGGACCCGGGAAGAGATGCCCGCCACCAGTTCCCTGTAGCTGGAGCAAGCCGACCGCAGCCCGCCTCCGGGTGCCCGCCTTGCCCAGTCCCCTATAGCTCTTCGCACCTCAAAGCACCTGGGGCCAGTTTAGAAGAGGTCTGAGTTCAGACTTGATTGATTGAGCATCTTAAGGAAATTTATTTCACGTGCTGATTTTCAGAGACACAGAACCCCTAAAATCTTTGTGAAAACGAGACAAGAAAGGCAATTTTGATGCAGTGACACCCAGCACATTAAAGGCAAGGAGCTGGTCTTGACTTAGACATAGTTTAGCAACTGGGAATCATGATATTTGTCCAAAACCTCAAAGGCAGACTCTTTGCAAACCTACTCAAATGCTACGTACCTGGGTGGAGTGTACTTGTATGATTTTAGATCGTTTTTCCACGTCTGCTCTCGTCTCCCCAAAAGTCTAAATGTGCAAAGGAATGTCCTTCCTCCTTATACGTGAGAAAACAAAGTGACTTTCAGAAGAAGGGCTTCTCTGTTTCATCAGCTTCTCAGCCATGTTGGACTTTCCCATCCCAGATTCTTGCTATGACCTTGTCCATTTTAGGTTTGCATAAGCGCATTTTTCCTAGGTGTTTACATGAGACCCCGTGGGGATGAGCTGCTGGCCACCTGGTGGAAAGGGTGTGCCACTTACAGCCCTGTGACCCCAACCAGAGGGCCACCGGGTCGGGACCCAATGACATTCATCTTCTCATGTCAGACCCCCTGTGATGTGGGGCGGAGGCTCCAGTTTCAGCGACCCCCCCAGCCATTTCTTCCTCTCCGCCCCTTGATGTTTCACATGAAGAAGCCTCAAATAACATTTATATCACCTTTCTTATTTGGAGGAGTCTCTCTCACGAAACATTTTATTAATTGAATTCTCCAGAGGAAGAACAAATAACATTTTACAGGCCGGTCTCTAATTAAAAACTAATAAAACCCGGCTCGTGGGAAAGCCCCCAAATGAATGATGGTTCAAATGAAACACAAGCCAGCACAATTTAGTGACCTGGGGCTTTCAAAGAAAAGTGCTAAGACTTATTTTTTTTCTTTCACTGTTTTATCTTTGGTAAGTAGACATCTCTGTTGGAAATTATGGACAAGATTGTTAATTATACCCAATATAGCAGTATTAAAAAATTCCCTTCTTATTTCCAAGCACATAGTCAGAGACAACTTTTGCATTAAATTTGATGCATTTTTTAAGCACTCAGTGCACAAACCTTTGTTAATAATAACTGCGTTTTAGAAATTTGGAGATTTTGAAGGAAAACAGAATGGGGTAAATATAGTAATATTTGTTGGGCTCTGGTGTGTATACATAAAATACTTTATCTATATTCTTTAAGTGGTATTATGGGCTGAATGGTTAAAATGAAATCAATCGTGTCACTAGAATTGAGGTTTGGGTATATAAAAAGCATCCCTTCTTCGAAGTGATCCCATTTTTAAATTTGACTTAAGAAAAAAACAAACATTCTCCACTGCAAATTAATTTTTCTTCTGGTTCTGTCACTGAGGATGAAATCTATGATACAACAATCTCTTTAAAATTTGCCTGGGGGGGAAACTGGGGGGCTCCATCAGTTAAGGATCATGACTTTGGCTCAGCTCATGATCTCAAGGTTTGTGAGTTCGAGCCCTGCATCAGGCTCTGTCCTGACAGCTAGCTCAGAGCCTGGAGCCTGCTTCAGATTCTGTGTCTCCCTCTCTCTCTGCCCCTCCCCTGCTCACACTCTGTCTCCATCTCTGTCTCTCAAAAATAAATAAATGTTAAAAAAAATTGTTTTTCTTTGTCTGAGACAGTGTCTCCCTTGCCTGCCTGTCCCCTGCTTCTTCACGCAGCTCTCTCTAGAAACCCAGGCCAAGTTACTTGGCCCGAGCCTCCTGCTCTCACTTGTGAAATCCTAGAGGATCTTGCCACATACTCTCTTTCCATAGGTTCCGTCAGCACTTTTTTCTTTGCGGGGGGCGGGGGGGGGGACCCTAAGCAGGCTCTACACTCAGCACAGAGCCCAACATGGGACTCAATCCCACAGCCCTGGGATCATGACCCAAGCGGAAATCAAGAGTCTGACGCTCAATGCACACTGAGCCACCCAGGCACCCCCCAGCACTTTTGCTCTCTGAGTCCCCCTCCCTTTCTTTCTTTCTGCCAATATCGAGGCCTATTTGTTCACCAAGACTCTTGAAGAATAATTTTAATCTCTGAATACCTTCAGCAGCTCTAGCTTCGGTCACAGGCTGCTCTTCAAACACACGACCTGAAAATATTTTCAAAAGCAGAGAAAAATGTTTCTCTAAACAGTCTAAATAGAAATGTAAAGTGAGATTTTCACACAACCCGTGATTTCTTTCTTCTTGTAAACACTCAGAAAGATGTCTGTTTTCATCGACTTTGAGGACTGAAGGACGTTAAAGAAATCTAAACAAACTGATTTCATTGAAAGCTATCTTCTCCTCTCTCAGCCCATCAGAAGGCTGACCTCTTCATCTCCAGGTTAGAATGGAACCTTTCGATGGCATCTGGTCACCTGAAACGTGGAGAATCAGCTATGAAAAAACTTGGTGCTAGAAAAAAATAATTCAACTTTTCTTTTTATGAATAAATCCAAAATAATTAGACTTTTTTTTCAGTGTTTCTTCAGAGGAGGTTCTTTTTAACTGTTTTGCCCTTGCCCACCAGTTTCTTACATCAACCACAGATCTTCTCAACCTGGGGAAGCAGTGTTGTCCCCGGGAAGATAAAAATTGGTTCTTGAGTAGGCAAAAAAAAAACCTTACTCTGTGTGTAAAGTACAGATATGCACATGGTACGTACACAGGTATACAGTACCTCTGTGGGATTAAAGTTTCTGGTGGGGGGGGCCATTTAAAAGAAAAAGTCTGTAAAGACTCTATAAACAGAGCAGTCATGAGAAAAAGGGTCAAGAGACACTGATCTATCACGTCCTATCGTCGGTTTCTCCTCTCTCCTCCACACTTCAACTTGCCTTTAGTTACCCTTCATGGTCTTGTCTGTATTTTCCAGATCTGTCTAAACTTCTTTTCCTGGTCTCCCCAGTCTTGCCCTCACCAGTTCCCCCCCCCCCCCCCACCTCTGATTCACTGGAGCCTCACACCGATCTTCCCACATTCTCCTTGAGGACTCGTTTTCCCCTCCCCTCGTCTCATCTTCGAGCTGTGCCTCTCTCTGTTGGGAGTTCCGTGTGGCCTCCCTTCCAGGTCCTACGGGCCAGCCTTGACCTCGTCCCTGTGTGGGAGCACCGTGAGCCACAGAGCAGGATGGGAGGGTGGACGTTCTGTCCAACTAAAGGTGAGGTGTGTTTTAGGATGTGAAGAGATTGAATTCAGCCAGCTCATCTTCAGAGAAGACTTCCTCAGTGACAGCTACTTTGGGGACCACCTGCGAGGTCAGATCGCCACGGAGGAGCTGCACTTTGGAGAAGGCGTCCACCGGAAAGCCTTCCGCAGCAAAGTGATGCAGGGCCTCATGCCTGTCTTCCAGCCCGGCCATGCCTGCGTGCTCAAGGTGCACAACGCTGTCGCCTATGGGACCAGAAAGAATGATGAGCTCGTCCAGAGGAACTACAAACTCGCTGCCCAGGTGGGTCCAGCTGCCCTACAGAGTCACGTGAGGTGTGAGGGAGACCCACGATACCCTGAGATGGAAGTCAGACTCCCCACTGTTGGGAGTGTCTCCAAGAGGGTGTTTTTCTCCCTCTGGGGTGTGGCTGTAAGGGAGCCACTGGATGAAGCCCGAATGCTGGGAACCACGTCTAAGTTCTTGGAGTAATTTCTTCCCTTCCTGCCAGCCAGATGGGACTCAGCCCATGTCTGGAGGCCCCTTGCCAGTCTGAACTGGGCTGGAATCATTTCTGTTTCTAGGAAGCCCCATGAGGTCCTTGAAGGCTTGAGTCTCAGACACAGGGTGACATGGAAGGTGGGGGTTCCAAGCTATGGGGCTGCTGGGATTCCCAAGCATCCCCAAGGGCTTGGTTGCTGGATTCTTGTTTTAGTTCACGGAAGGGGCTGGGCTACATTCAGAAGTGGCATCATTTGTCCGGTTTCTTGCCTTCCTGAGTTTGGGTCAATGTTAGCCTATAAACTATGAAGGGAGGTTGACCCAAGGCTCTAGCTAAGCTCCCGTCTCCCGATGCTATTGAGTCACAGAACCTTGAGACAAGAAGAGAACATGGACTTCCCTCCCTGTCTCCCACTTTGGTCTGTGTATTTCATTCTTGACACCAGCAGGGGCCTAGCTTTCAGGACAGCTGGGTCCAGGTCCTTCACACCAGGCACCCTTCTAAACTTACCACCTATAAAACAAATAGGTTATACTTCAGTGAATCTCTCGGGTGCTGTCAAGCCCTAGCCATCCATGATTGTCTCAGATGTGGTGACGTCCGGTGGACTCGGTGCTCATGAAGGCATCCCCTCTTTTGAGTATAGAGTTTTGCCAATTGTTTTCCTTCCTCCTCCAAGTCAACCCTTTTTTTTTCTTTTCTTTCATTACATATTTTTTCCATCTCAAGTACCATCTGGTCCAGGCAGGGAACACCCCCCGCATCTACACTCCCTCTTGGAAAGGCCCTAGTGAGTAGAAAGCAGAACCCAGTTTGCTTTTCCTAAGCCAACAGTGTGTGCTCACTACCCACAACTCTAATTCCACCTTTGAAGAAGAGCTTCAGATGGGAGAGCTCATCACACCCCGAGCCGAACTGACATCCTGCCAGGGGGCCAGGCCCCTTAGCCCAGGAGGAATTTCAGCCATGCGCATCCTAGAAATTTTATAGCTCAGAACGCCTGGCCCTAGAGACCACTTGAGCTTTACCTGGATAGTTCCTTCATGTCTCAGAGTTCTCTGCAGGTGGACAACTCGAGTTTGCAATAATTGTTGCTTCTGTGCCCGCAACCAGGGATGGGTTTGGGAATCCATTGGCTTGACCCATATTGGGAAATCTGATTAGCTTTACCGGCAACTCTGAATTTCTCTAATCACTTGTCTTTCCCATGTGTTTGGGTGATGTAGGAATGCTATGTCCAAAATACTGCCAGGCACTATGCCAAGATCTATGCTGCTGAAGCACAGCCTCTGGAAGGCTTTGGAGAAGTGCCAGAGTGAGTGTTTACTATCTCTTGTATTATCACCATGGTTTGTTGGGGACTTGAAGGCCCTGGGGGGATGAGAGGGTGAAATGGACCAGTGGGACAAACATGTCACTTGGTCTTTCTGTCTGGGAGCCATGAGGGCACACTAGGCTGCTATCCTGTTCCTCGATAGGTTCCCAGAGGGCTACAGAGAAATACTCAATAAATATTCTTTAAATTAAGGTATATATGTATGTGTGGATGGATGGATGGATGGATGAATTTGATCACTGTATCATATTAAATAGAAAAGAATTCGATAGAAACAGAAAATGAATTTGATAAATGTATCATGTTAAATAGAAAAGAAAGAGTATCTTCTTCATGGGACACAAGAATATCACCAAACAATTACCCTATGATGAAGATAAAATATGGTGCCGTGTCTGTGAAGAGTGAATTGGGTATCAGGAGTGGAGGAACACAGTACCCATTTCCTGGAACCCTACGGAGATAAATCACAGCAATTGCGTTTATCCACTCATTGGCTAAATATTTACTGACTCATGCAGATTTCTGGGTGTCTAGAGCTTGGGTTACTCGTGTGTTTATCTGGTTGAGATCATATGTGCATGTGTAAGTGGGAAGAGAAGGCGCGATCCCAGGGCACGTTGGAAATTTCAGACAGAACGGTCATTTATGAATCAGTAGAAACTGGGAGAAGAAAGAAGGAGGAAATCATTGCTTACATCGACCCTGTGAACTCACAAAGAGGTGAACTCACACCTGAGGTGGTGCGTTGGGAATGTCATGTACAAAGTCAAATGCTTTCCGCTCTTTGCCAAGACATGCTCAGCATACTTCCTTAGTACAGAAACATTTCTCAGCAACTTCAAGAAAAATTAACATAATGCAAAGAAAGTACACAATTGCTGTTCTGTTAAATCCACCCAGACAGCAATCTGGAGTGAGGTATAGTTCTGTGTTACAGGAACCTGTGCATTCTCTGTCTTCTCCGGCCCCCTTTTATCGTCTCTAACCCCAGAATTCTCAAGGAGGAAAAAGGTCAACCGAGTGAGCTGTCCACAATGCACAAAGCCCTCTGGTTTTGCATGGCTTGACCCCACAGTTTGGGGGCTTTCTAAAGAAAACAGCACAAAATTATAAATAACAAAGGCTAGTGTAGAACCTTGATAAGGGCCTGTGCCTGTGAAGGACACAGGGACCAATTAGCATCATCAGCAGCCCCCCCCCCCCCAAATGTGCCATTGGCCTGAAGACAGATAAGACACTTTGATATGTAAACGCCTTTCCCTTCCGTACAGCAGAAGAATTTTGTGAGTCCATGAATAATAACACATGGAAGGATAGGGGGCCTCACAGAGGCATCTGCTCCCAATTCCGTGCTCATTGAATCAAAATCAGCAGATTCGATTCCAGGACGGACACACACACACACACACACACACACACACACACACTGCCTTCTTAAAGGCCTCTGCACTTGAAACCATGTTAGAAAAGATGAACGCAAGCAGATTTTAGAGAAGATGAGACAGCGAGTGAGTTTGTATGTGATGAGGTGGGAAGATTCAGATGCTGATCAGCCTCAAGTTGCTCCAGTGTGCGGGGACCACAAGGTGGTTCCACCTGGTGGTGGCGGTGAATGTGGGGGACCGAACAATGGTGGGGGCATCAGGGTTGGCCCCCAGAAGAAGGGGCTGGTGAAAGAGGAGGTCCAGAGGCTGGATGTGGTGCGACCAGTCAGATAGGTGTTGCTACAGCCCAGGAAGGGGCAGGGGTGGTAGAACTTGACCACTGGCCGTGACGCATTTGAGAGGAGAGAACGGGCTCTTGGGATATTCTGTAAGTAGGTGCAATTAACAAAACTTGACATAGGGAATAAGAAGAGAGAGGAGGTTCAATATAAATCCAAGTTTTTCATTTAGGAAAGTAAAAGCCATCAGAATGAGTGACCTTGGCAAGCAGAACTTTTGTAAAATGAGGGATAATGGGTCAAAGAGTCCATTGGAATTGGGGCCATGGATACAAATGGAGTCCACTCTTCAAGTGGTGACAGAAGTGAAGGAAGCCAGGGAAGGGGAATGAAATGTGAGGGCCAAGACCCATCAAGGGAAGGCGATGATGGTCGTTTTTAAGATGAGGAGGTGTGATAATGTTCGTAGCTTTGGGGCAGAGAGAAGAAATGAAGAGTTAAGGTGATAGTAACCAACAGATGACAGAAGTTGAGGGGCGGCTGGGTGGCTCAGTCTGTTAAGCGTCTGACTTCAGCTCAGGTCATGATCTCATGTTTCGTGAGCCCCAGCTCCATGTCAGGCTCTGTGGTGACAGCTTAGGGCCTGGAGCCTGCTTTGGATTCTGTGTCTCCTTCTCTCTCTCTGCTCCTCCCCTGCTCATACTCTGTTTCTCTCTCACACAAAAATAAAATAAACATTAAAAACAATTTTTTTAAAGAAGACAAAACTTGAGACCTAGTGTTTCTCTAGAAAAAGCCAGATCATAACTATTTTAGGCTTTGTGGGCCAGCAGGCAAAACAGAAGCCATTAAGTAGATACTTGCATCACAAGAAAGAAAACCAATATCTACAAATCTTTGTTGATAAGTTTCAAAATATAATAACAATGCAATTTTTAGTATATAAATTTACTGAGAAGAATGAAGCTTTAAAAAAATTTTTTAATGTTTATTTAGTTTTGAGAGAGAGACAGAGCATAAGTGAGAGAAGGGGAGAGAGAGAGGAGACAGAATCCAAAGCAGGCTCCTGACTTTGAGCTGTCAGCACAGAGTCTGATGCGGGGCTGTAACTCACCAACCATGAGATCACGACCTGAGCCAGAGTCAGAAGCTTAGCCATCCACTCACCCCTGGAATTCTTTTTTTAAGTAACATTTTGCTAACTTAAAAAATGTTTTTATGTTTGTTTATTTTGAGAGAGAGAGAGAGAAAGAGAGTTCGAGCAGAGGGGCAGAGAGAGAGGGAGACACAGAATCCAAAGCAGGCTCCAAGCTCTGAGCTGTCAGCACAGAGCCCGATGTGAGGCTCGAACCCACAAACCATGAGATCATGACCAGACCCAAAGTCAGACGCTCAACCGATGGAGCCACCCAGGCGCCCCATTTTGCTAAATTTTTAAGGTAACTTCACTTACACTTAGGGTTGAGAGTTAGTGTTTTTCTCTGAGCCAATCAATTGCAAATATTCCCATGTGAAAACCATTCTTGGCTTGTGGGCTGTAAACAGGCATTGGACCGGATTTGGCCCCCAGGCAATGGTCTGCGGCCCCTGTGGTGCACTCGGACCCTCTGCGGATTCAGGCGCATCCTTCCACAAGCTCCGATACAATTTATTCCTTGCTCAGTGATGAACGGGAATGGCCAGTTCTGACTTCACATCCTGCTCAGCACAGTAGCTGTGTTGGAAGGGTGGTGGCAGGGGCCGGTCCCGGGGTGGAACTCAGGGACAAGTGGCAGGCAAACTTCAGTTCAGGCAGGGTGGGGTGAAGAGGGGACCAGGAGGGGGAACTCAGGTCGGCTTGTGAGCGTGTGTGAGTGAGCAGGAGGGACAGGAAGCACCAAGATTGCGGGGACAGGAATGCTCCTCCCCTTCGCCTCCTACCAGCTTATTTTACTCAGTCTTTACAACTCCAGTCCCCCCCTGTGGCCCCTGGAAGCCTGCTGCTGTCTTCGTTAGTTAAGAGTTGGACACGGGATGCTTGTCCGCTGTCCACCGCTCCCAGCGGCTGTCCCTGCCAAGCAGGGACCGTGTCTCCTTCATGAACGTCCTCCTAGTGAGTTTTTTGAGATTCCGGCACAATCTGTTCAGTAGTAGATGTTTGTTGAATGAAAAGAAAGGGAGGGTAAATCACCAATCACTGAGGTAGGCCTTTGGGACACATGAGTAGCTCCGTTTGGGCCTGTGTTAGGTTTGAGATACCTATGAGACATCGATGGAGACAGGAGGAGGCTGGAAGTGTGAGTCGGGAACTCAGGGGAGAGGCCTGGAAGGAGATACCCCTGTGGAAATTGTCGACATCTAGATCGCATTTCCAGTGTGGAGGGCACCAGCCAGTGTGGGCAGAGAGAGAAGAGCTGCCCCTGGGCAGCCCAGAGGTGGGGAAAAGTGAGGAGCCAGCGAAGGAGACGGGACAGTAAGCAGCGAAGCAGGAAGAAAAGCAAGAGGAAGGGAATTTCTGAAAGCAGGGGAAGGGACTGAGAGATCAGCCATGTCCAGGGCCACTGAGAGCAAGTAAGACAAGGGCTGAGAAGAGACGGTTAGACTCTGCAACACGGTGCTGCCGGTGCCCTTGACCGAAGCGTCCTTAGTGGGAAAGCGTCTGAGTGGGATCAAGAGAGAGAAGGAGGGGAGGGATGGCAGATGGTGAGTCTGCAGCTGATCTGGGCTTTGCTGTAAACTGTGACTCCGTAGTTGGGCGGGTTGTGGGCTTTACATGCGGCCCAGAGCTATTTCAGCAGGTTGCTATGCATGCCTGGCAGTGATCCTGTAGAGGAAAGTGTGGTGGAGGAGGGTGGGGAATGCTTCAAGCAATATCCTGGAGCCCTAGAGGGGGTGGGCAGATCCAGGGCACCAGCAGAAGAAGAGGTTCGGTGAGAGCAAGGAAGCTTTGTCTGCAGTGGGGGGGGGGGGGGGGGGGACAGTATGGCCACAGGCCCGGGAGGTGGAGCCGTGTGGCTCTTAGCAGCTCTCTGCTTACGGTTGAAGTCTTCACAATAAAACAGGAAGCCAGGTTATCAGCTGGACATGAAGTTGGGGAGGAGGTGCAAGAAGGTGGAGAGAAGATCAGGTGTGAAATGGTCATGGTGGGGGTAGGGGGGTGGCAGTGAACGGACTGTGCTGCCAACTACAATGCAGGATCTGCTCACGCCCCTGCTGAAGCTGCCAGGCTGACTGCAGCCTCCTCGCCAGCCTCCCTGCTTCCACCCTTGCTCCTCACCTGCCGGAGTCCAGCTCAAGCCGGTCCAGGGTGCTCTGAAGGGTGGACGGTGTCAGCCGGCCGTGAAAGGGAGGGATGAGAGAGCCAGGAGATTCTTCCTGATCACCAGGCAGGCCTCTCTGCACTGACTGAGACTCAGCTTTATTTATGGTTAAGTGTATGGGGCACAGCACAGAAGTGACATTTGCCTTAGACAATAATTTCTGATGATAAATTTCTTTGATATGTAGAAATTTCCCAGAACATAGATTTGTAGAAGACTCATGCATAATCTTTATCAATAGAGATTGATGTAGGTGACTAGATGCTTATCACACGGGGAAGGAAGGTATCTTTAGCATTCAAATACAAGCCGATGTTTTTAGCATAGCAAAGACAAAAGTTAGTTCTTTGTGAGCAGTGGTCAATAGCCTGTATGCTTAAAGGGAAGGATAAGAAAAACAGGGTTCTCAGGAAATGCAACATTTGCTGCTATAATCACAAAAGAAGAAATTCCTACAGTAAGTCCCTTCACAAGGTGCAATCAGCATATATTAGGGCCAGAATAAGGGGACAAGTCACTCCAATACCAATCAACAAGGTGCCTGGGGGCCGGTGCTCAAGCAAAAACAGTTGAGTGTGGGTGGATATAGGTCATCATCTGACGGTGGTGGGAGGCCACAAGGAGTTTTCTCAACTTGTGAGTTCAGAATGGCTCCCAACACTCACCGCCTCTCTGCTCCCGCCCTTGCTCCTGCACAGCCCCGTGTACGCAGAGTGGCAGCGTCATCTGCAACACAGATGTGTGACGATGGCAGGCCTTTGGCCAAAACCCTCCAGGAGCTCCCCATCCAAAGCAACATAAAGGGGAGAGTTTTTCAAATGGCCATCTAGACCCCACAAGGTCCGCTTCCTATTCCCATTCCCTTCCTGTCCTTACTCATCTACTACCACCTCCCCTTTGCTTGCCTACTCCAGCCACACACGGGCCCCTTACTGTTCTGGGAACACACCCCGAATGCTCCTGCCCCAGTGCCTTTTCCCTTTGTTGTTCCTTCTACCTAGAATGCGCTTCCCGTAGATACCCCCATGGCTCCCTAGCTTCCTTCCTACTGGTCTCTGCTCAGAGGGTCTTTCTTACCAAGGCCTCTCTGATCTCCTTCATTCAAACAGCAGTCCCTCCCTGGCTCCTGCGCCACCTAGTGGTTTTTCACTGCTTTGTTTTTTCACAAAACACTTAGCCCTCTACATTTACTTGTTTGCGGTCCGTCTCCTGCATTTAAATGTAAGATCCTTGAGAGCAGAGTGTCTGTGTTCTTCACTGTTTTCTGCAATAGCATCTGGAAGACTGTCTGACGTAGAAACCACTGAATAAGTACTTGCTGATAAAAGGAAGGGGGGAAGGAAAGAAAAGGATATGGCGGAGGGACACATGGCTGGTGGGTCGCTGAGATACGGCTGTAAAGAAAACATTCACTTGTCCATGGGCGATTACACTCCCCCCCCAAAAAGGAGTTTCTGACCAGCTGTAGGAACAAATGAGAGACGGAAATCTACCTTTTCATCTGAGGAACAACCATTGTGCCGAGGGGTTGCCTACGTCCAATGGGACCCGCGGGTGCGTCCTGCAGCTCCCTGCCACTCCCAGTGAAGACAGGTCCCCCCTGCGTCTTTATTCCCACCTGGGAAGGTGACGTGTGCCCATGCTGTGTCCCCTTCCAGGATAATCCCTATTTTTCTTATCCACCGACCGGAGAACAACATCCCTTACGCCACCGTGGAGGAGGAGCTGATCGGAGAATTTGTGAAGTATTCCATCAGGGACGGGAAGGAAATAAACTTCCGGAGAAGAGAATCGGAGGCCGGTCAGAAGTGTTGCACCTTCCAGCACTGGGTGTACCAGAGGACCAGCGGCTGCCTCCTGGTCACGGACATGCAGGGTGAGGACAGCGGCCTGCCTCGGGCTCTGGGGATGCTGGGGGCCTGGGATGTTCGGGGGATGTGGACCGGAGGCAGGGGCGGGGTGCCGGGGTAGGGGTGTATGCTGGATGCCTTTAAGTGACTTTACCAGCAGAGGGTGCTACTGATGTCTCATTAGAAACAAGGTCTGCAGGGGGGAGGGGGGGTGCCTGGGCAGCTCAGTCGGTTCAACATCCAACTTTAGCTGAGGTCATGATCTCGCAGTCCATGAGTTCGAGCCCCAGGTCGGGCTCTGTGCTGACAGCTCAGAGCCTCGAGCCTGCTTCAGATCCTTTGTCTCCTACTGTCTCTTCCCCTCTCACACTTGTGCTCTGCCTCTCAAAAATAAATAAACATTTAAAAAAACCCAACAAGGTCTGACAAAGGAGTCTGAAATGGCCATCCAAATGTAGTAATGGAGTACATTTTAATTCGTGCCAATAATGCTTTCCTGTTAGACAGGTAACTGAAAATTGGCCTTATTGTTATGTCCTCGGCAGGTGCAGTTCAGAAGTATATATGAAAATCTGGCTGTTCCGAAAGATACATTAAGGTGTCATAACTCAGTCCTTTTTAAAATCTTTCAAAATTTTTATTTATTTTGAGACAGAGAGAGAGCAGGGGAGAGCCAAAGAGGAAGGGAGACAGAATCCCAAGCAAGTTCTGCCCTATCAGTACAGAGTCCCCATGCGGGGCTAGAACTCCTGAACTGTGAGATCATGACCTGAGTCAAAGTCAGGAGTTGGACGCTTAACTGAGCCACCCAGGAGCCTGATAATTCATTCTTAGTAGGTGAAAGGGTCTTTCATGGTTGCTGTAGATTTCAGGCTCCCCTGGCTAATTATATATTTCAATTTATATACAAATTGATGGGCCAGCATTTGTCATATAAAGTGGAGTGTCATAAGTACATTACCCACAGAGACAGCACTGAGCCAAGTGGCAGTTTGGGGTCCCCCAACAGGGATGCTATATTTTTAGAGGTTACCTCTCAGGAGTTGGGCAAGGATTGAACCTTTATTTGGGTACACGAAAATGTTCAGATACTAATGTTTGGGAAGGGATCCCAGGAAACACCTAGGAGAGAGCAGGCATATGACAGGCAGTGGTGGGAAGGCGGCCAGTAGGGTACCTTATACTACAGCCAGTCCCCGCTGTGGGGACACAAAGCTCACGCCTGCTGGGAAGACGCTGGGAGCCTGTGCAGAGCACGCTTTCAGAATCATCGCACCCCAAGAGTGAGGGAGCAGGGGTATTTATACACCCACTGCCGTTAGCTACCAGCGGAAGGCAAGTTCTGGTGAGGGAACAGTGTTCATCCCCCTGCCCTTGCCCCTGCGCGTGGACAAGCCGAGCTGGGCGAAGCAGGCTCCTGTGATCAGAGAAAGTTCTCAGGCCAAGAAATGCGGTGACACTGGGAGGTAGGGCCAGTGTTCCCGGAAACAGTTAGGGTAATGGGTGGAGCATGAATGGCTCCTACCACAGGGGGTTTCCTTTTCCTCTTCCTTTCCAAATAATAATGCTGCGAAGAAAAATCTGAACTGTAATTTCATGCCCACTGTAGGGCAGACATGGTCGCCTACCAGATCTCAAGCTCCATCTGGAGCATGGGGCTGAAGATGGAGACCACCTCTGGGTCCGGTTCCCACCGCTCCCCAGCCCCTTAGCCTTGGGCAGACTACCTCCCTCTCCCTGAGCCTCCGTGCTTTATTCATGAGGCTGTTGTGAGCGTTACATAGAATAGCAAACATTTAGAACAGCACTGCGGCGTTCTAAGTGTTTCCCATTTTTAAAACCCTTTTCTTTTGAAATAACCAGAGGCCAAGAGGCTGCAAAAATGTTCAGAGCTCCCGGTGTTGCAGCTTCACCTACTGTTAACGTCTTACTTGACTCTCGTTCATTGTCAAAACCAGGAGACTCACACTGACACAATATAACTAACTAGACTGTGCCCCTTACTTGGAGCTCAACAGTTTTTATATGTACTCCTTTTTTCCGATGATTTTTTGTATCTTCATAATGACCCTGCAAGGAACATTATGATCCCATTTTGCAGACGAGAAAACAGAGGCTCAGAGACCATGCTTTCATTGCCTGCTGTCACACAGCTAATAAGCAAAGGGGTCCACAACTCTGCCCGTGTGATTTCTGACTCCAAAACCTAAGCTCTTTCCCCTAAACCACAAATTTGCCAATTTGCAAGCGATTTCCAAGGGTCTCCTGATGTAAAACTTCCAGCGAGGACCTCAAAGGCCATCTGGGAAATGCCATGTTACAGTGTCGCAGATGGGGCCATCTGCCTGTTGAAGGCAGTCTATCTGCTCACTTTCTGTAGAGACTTCACTGCCATCCATACACACACACATGGTCTTAATGCTCAGCTTTCTATTCTAATTAGACACTGGCTATGTAACTCTTGACTGTCTCTCCATCTTCCTCCTTCAGCGTTAATTTCGCAATAAATAGAGTTCTATGGAAAAGCGACACGCTGGGGCTTCATGCAGGCTAGCTTCACTTCCAGACGCTTGTAAACAAGTGTAGCGAAATGTTACATCTCTCCTTAAGTGACATGTGCGGTTTAATGTGTTGGCACAGAGTATCACAACAGTGTTTATTTACTCTCTGCTTCTGGGGAAAATCTCTTTAGTGTCATCATCGTTGTGCACAAGATAGCACATCCATTTTCTAAATACCCTGTGCATTTTATAATTTTACTGAGACGGAATTAGGATGGAAAAAAACCCCCAAACAAACCTAAATTCGACTATTACCTTCTTGGACTCTTAAAGGCTATCTCCTGCCTGGTGTCGTGTGTTTGTGCCAGGACTGTGGTGGGTCCTGCAAGCTTGGGAGTGACAGTCCCGCCTGTGATTTGGGCCTGAGATCTGCACACTGCTGGGAGCAACTGCTAAAGACCCAAGAATTTAAGTTCCGGAGAACAAATTCCTGAGGCTGCCTACTTCCTTCCTTCCACCAGAAACAACCCCGCAATGTGTTATCCCCACCTCCAATTAATAACTGCACGCTAGACCTCAAATTATTTTCCTGTAGACACATTGGTGGAATTGCTGGAAAATTATTAAACCGAGAGTGAGGCTTCCTTTTCAAAATTATATTCCATTTTTCTAAGCTGTAAGTGACAGCTGGTAATTGTGAGAGGCAGGAAAAGCAATGCCCAAGTTCAAGGACCTCTTGCCAAATGACTTTTTAAGATCGGCCCTCTGTGCAGCCCGGAGCTGTGATTTTTAAATACAGCTTCCCACAAAAACAAGAGGTCCAAAGAGGGTTTTTATGATTTGGTGTCTTTACTTTTTTTTTTTTAAAGCACAGTCCCTGTAATAAAGGCAATGGGAAGCATTTCTGCATATGTCCTCGTTGTTAGCAGCTTTGAAAGGATGAGATGAATTAGTCGCTAACTGTGAAAGAGCCTTTTAAATCGCTCACTGGCTCCCCCAAAGCGCCGGTCTGATTTAGCTCTGCAGGCGCTGCAGAGAAGCCCATTGCTTCTGTCATAGTCCGCCTGCAAAGCAGCTCGGCCCATATTTTTGCCCCGCTCCAGGCAGATGCTACTGTGCCGGAGCATTAACCCATTGGGTTTCCCTCCCGGGGCCCCAGGAAACGGCTCTTCTAGGAGTTGAGACCCACGGAGCTAGGTGGCCGTCATCTCTCATCTCAGGGTTGGCTTCGGAGAAGATGCTGGCTTGTTCCTTGGGCCGCAGCCCAGACTGGTTTCCGTGTGGCCAGGCCTCTCAGTGAGCAGGGCGTCTGCTGACCACGGGGAATCCAGCAATCACAGGCCTTGGATGGGATAAGAGTTAGGGGCACGAGAGGAGGACGCAAGCCGGCCAGACGGGTGGGTGGCACCGTGGACCCCAGCCCCGCCACAGAACGCCTGTCACTAGGCTGCAGGAGTGAGCGTGAGGCGGAGGTCCGCTGAATTGGGCCAAGGGCCCATAGCCACCAGCCTGGAGCAAACAGGAGCTGAGTTGGTCCCTGGTCTGGCCGGGAGAGTCAGGAAAGGCCAGAGGCCGTCTACACTCCAAGCACGAGGAAGGGGGGTCTTCCTCTAGATCCGGAAGAGGTTAAGGATGTAGAGTGAGGCGGGCAGCAGGGGGAGAGGGCAACTCTTCCCCATGCCCCAGGGATGGCAACGCTTGCCCTTCCCACCCTGCAGGACGGGCGGATTTTCTATCTTCTGGGTATCCCTGGTTCCTTAGCCACTGTGCCAACTGCTTCTGCTGGGAATAGAAGCAAAGAGACTTCCGTGTGGTTGGGATCCCATCAGGGATAGTACGGCTCTTGGCTGAGCCAGGGCAGGAAGCCCAGTACTGTTCTGGGTGTTTTGGGCTCACAGCCGGCCCCCCACAGTGGTTGAATGGATAGAGGTTAGGTTAGGGGTCAGAGGGCTGGACCATGGGTGACATGCATTGGCATCTCCAGACCGATGGTTCACAGTCTACATGTAGCTCAGGAGTGTTTCCCCGGCCTAAAGCCAACCAGAAAACCTTCCGTCCTCAGCGGGGAGACCATCTTTAGGGAGATAGGAAATCCCATGTCTGGAGTTGGGCTTTGAACTGAACAAATGCCACCTTGAACTTTCTCACCGCCGACCTCACCCACCTGAGCCCATGCCCACGCCACCTGCCGTTGTGTATGGACTTCCACTTTCAGTGCAGAAGTGGATCAGTGCCAACCGCAGCCCCGATCTGGGCATTTCTGGGGAGAGAGCTCCTGGGACAAGGGACAAGCCTGAGTCACTCAGAGCGCCACCGGCCTCCCTCGTCCAGCAGAGGGCGCTAGCCAGGCAGACCGAGCACATCACTCCCCCAGCTACAAAGGGCTCGGGGTGTTTGGAGCGGGAGACCCCACCATTGGTTCCCACAAGACACAACTCTCCTAAACTGCTGTCAGAGGTCTGTTGGCCTCTATTATCATCCCACAAAGCCGGATGTGTGTCTGAAAGGCTGTCAGCCTCAACAGAAAGTGGCCTCTGCTGATGGAAACAAGGCGGAAAGTGTGTTTATGTAGGAAGGAACTTGACAGTGAGGCTGTCACTGCCCCTTGCCCCTGAAGACATGGCCGGTCCTGTCTGAGGAGCCCCGTGTAACACAAATCCCATCTCTGCTCTCTTCCTACAGGTGTGGGAATGAAGTTAACTGACGTTGGCATAGCAACACTGGCGAAAGGGTGAGTAGGAGAAACCCAAGCACATACCCTGCGACCCCGGGCTTCCAAACGCCTCTGGGGCACCCACAATGGGAACCTGATGTGAGCAAGCAGATTTCTTGTCCTAACTGTGGATGACGAACGTTCCCAGGATGAGTTCAATTCGCTTCCGTCACTTACATAGAACATTTACGGATTCTGTCCCCGCAGGGAAACACATTTGTTTCCTAACTCTGAAACAAACAAGAACTCTGGAAACGCACAAGGTTAATGACTAACAGGACGCCGTGGAGGGAGCACGCCGGCATGACTGGGATTTCGTTCAGTGATGACTAATCCATGTTTCTACCTTTGATATCCTCACTATTAGAGGCCTCTTAAAAAACTTTTTTTTTGCAGTCGGGTGCAGTCTGTGCAATTTGCATATTTTTAATGTGTGCCCGTTCCCTCTTATCCCCGAAAATCCTTCAGGCGAGCCCCACACTTTCCTGGCGGTGGTTTCAGGAGCACACGGCTAGGGGACAGGTGTGATGAGTTAGTTTGACTGTTGTGATGACTTTGTTTCCCCAGTTTAATGCCTGGTATTGCTCTGTCCAGTGTGGGATAGGCCTGGACGGCCCTATTGCATTTTACTGGGTCATCTCGCGAATGACCGTGCCTTCTCTCTGCTTGAGGAGAAAGCAGGCTCTCTGTGGTTCTTGGTGCAGATAAAGTTGTGGGTTGGAGCTGCCGTGTTCTGCCCACCCCTGCAATTCCCACACGCCAAGACCAGCTGTTCTGAGGGGACGCAGGGGCAAATGGCCTTTAGACAGGATGGATGCCTTAGGTTTTGTGGTTGTTCAGGTCTGGTGAGGCTGTCCCAGTTCTAGCCCCTGTCCTGGTGCTAACACAGCGCAGGTGTGAGACTCCATAGAAGAGGGGGTAGAAACAGCGGTTTTGGAGAGAGACTTGGGTTCAAATCTTGCTCATGCCACTTCCTTCGGACTCTCCCAGGGGTAGTGCTCTTCCTGTACTGTAGGCATTCGTCTGGCCCTTGGGATGAGGGACTTTCATCCTGCTTTGCCGGGGACCGTGTCGTTTTTATGCCGGCTGCCATAGATCCGTCTAGTTAGTCATTTCTCCTGGGCTGTTTTCCCCATTTAAAGAGCAAATGATACAGTGCTGCTATTTATGAAGGGATTTCTCTGGGCCTCAGGAGCATCTCCCAAGTAGAGCAGATCTCATGTTCTCGGGGATGGGCTGGGGGAGGGGGAGGGGAGACACAGCAAACTCAGCGTCAGGCTCACCTAGTTTGAATGCTGACTTCTCATCTTACCAGCTATCTGGTCACATGACTTTAAATTCTGGAAGTCACTGATCTACAGGATGGGGACACAGGGCGTTGTCTTGAGGATCCCCCCGCCCCCACCCGGTAAATCTACATCCAGGCCTGAAGGTCGGTACGCACGGGATAAACATGGGTCTTGCCCCAGCCTGATACCGGGTAGGCAAATTTCACACCATTCTTTAGAAGGACTTTCTACCAAAACAAGGCAGAAGTGACCAGCTTAAGAGCATGATTATTTAAGACATCTTTTAAAAGCATCTCAACCGTTTCCGGGAGCTCATTGCACAGTCTCCTCCTAATTTAAAAAGAAATTCAGTGCCTCAGTTTTGTGCTCTAATGTGACTGATCTGGCCTGGGAGACCACCCAAGACCCTGGGTTGGAGCCCAGGGTGAAAAACGCTGTCTATAAGGTGTTACCTACTTAGGGCCTTCCCTTCCAAGGAGTGGTAACAGAGGAGGAGGTGAGAGAGAAGGGAATTCTGAAAGCGCGTGAGAGCTTTAGAAGGGATATGAGATCATCTTGTCCATTGTTTTTCTAAAACGTTTCCTAAGTTACAATTTCTTTTTCTCCAAGGAAATGTTTCTTAAAAGCCCAGTTTCAAAAACTGGTCCAAGGGGGACCCTCAATCAGAGTGCAAGCAGTGGTCGGGAGTTCTCTTTGGAGGCCCCGGGAACCCCTGTGCTCTGGATTGAGAACCCACAGCCCGTCCAGCCTCCTTACTTCCCCAGAGAGGAGCAGGTGCGGGAGAGGGGCAGGCTGCGCGCAGGCATGGCCCTGCATGAAGTGAGGCGCCCCCAGGGAAAGAGGCAGACCCTCGATGTTTGGGGCTGAGATTCAATTGAAGAAACTCTCCAGTGGAAACCAGAGCTGCAAAATGGAGCTCAGAGAGGGGAGACTGGGCAAGGGTTCTGATTCAGAGGCAGCTCGAACACGGGCTGAGAAGGACCCAAGTGGGAAGCAATAGCAAAGGGGGAAAGAGGAGGTTGGGGAGCCCCCAGAGAGCAGGAGAGGTGAATGGTGGCTAATGACACACTTTTCTTGATTCTTAGCAAGCATCCCCACGGGCTTAGTTCATCCACGCCGGAAAGGGAAGAGCCTGGGGAATGGGCGCAGTCTTAGGAAGCAGCAATCTGCATAGGCAGCAGTGCATGTGTTCTTTTACCCGCGTCAGAAAGAACACAAGGCCTGGACGGGAGGGGTGCTCAGGCCAATCTGACTTACTTTACAAATAAGTAATAATAATCATAATAAACAGGGACGCCTGGCTGGCTCAGTTGGAAGAGCCTGTGATTCGTGACCTCAGAGTGATGAGTTCAAGCCCCATGATTGGAGTAGAGACTACTAAAAAAACAAAAATAAACAAACAAACAAACAAACAAAAAACCAGAAAGAAGATCTCCCAAATTTAGGGCTCGCCCTTTCCTGGCCAGCAGTGGTCCGGATCTTTTGCGGGAAGAGAAGCCATCATGGCATTTAAAGCCAATATTCCCCCCTGTCTCCATCTCCAAATATTTGCATGCTGACATCGGGGGAGTGCGGCTTGTCCTGCCCTCTGGTTGAGAGACAGCACGGTGCTATTTTGAGGTCAGTTATTTACCATCTCCTAACAGGAAATAGGGAACTGTTCATGACCTTTTAAACAATTTTTTAATGTTTTTTTTTTAATTTATTTTTGAGAGCGAGAGACAGACAGACAGAGCACAAGCAGGGGAAGAGCACAGTGAGAGGGAGACACAGAATCCGAAGCAGGCTCCAGGCTCTGAGCTGTCGGCACAGAGCCGGAAGCCTGGCTGGAATTCAAAAACCGCGAGATCACGACCTGAGCGGAAGTCAGATGCTCAACCACCTGAGCCCCCCGGTGCCCCATGACTTGTTTTAATGCAACCTTGCCTGGTAGTGTGATCCTTAAAGCAGAAGTATGTCCTATCTCTCCTGGAGCCAGCGATGGGAATATGTCTGAAACACATCACCTAGACCTCGGTGCCCATAATCTTTCAGCAGTGGTGGGTGCAAAAACCTCAAGTTACAAGGTGTGGCAGACACCTGTCACGCCACCTGATAATCCATCTTCTAGGCAGACCCCGGATACTGACTGGACAGTTGAACATTTTTCCGATTTGAGATTGCTTAAGCCATGTAGAGTTCCGTGAAGGGGAAAATCAGAACAGGGCCTAGTTCTGGAACTGGAGAGTTTGGAAATGTAACGTGACCACATCAAAGCCAGTGGCAGCCAATGCGTGTAGGGGAGCAGACCTGCACGTGTCAGGGTCGCTCCTGCAAACTCACGCCCCTCCGCAGCCTGCCGCTGCTGCATTTCTGGGGAGATGGTGTGATTGTAATAAGCCACCAGAGGGCGCCAGAGCCAATGCGTTCTCAATCCATAAAGCCTCCAAAAAAAAAAAAAAAAAAAAAGCTCATTTTATGTTGCCAGATTGAAGTAACACACCCTGAGCAGATTTCCTCCTAGTCAGTAAGCATCGGACCAAAATCGGTTTGACATGAGTAGCCACAAAGGACAAAGGACCGTCCTCAGGGTGACCACCAGTTAGCTATCCTGCAATGTGTGGCGATGTCCAATGTCTCTGACATGGAAATGAAAACTGAATTTAGGAGACCCTGGACACAATGACAAATGGCTGCAGAAGGCCAAACATGAGGCGCCAAGGACCTAACTCAACAGGCAGGAGCGTGGTTAGGACCACCGCCTGGAGAAAGCAGCCTCTATGGATGTCATTGTGTCCAGCTCTCGTCCTATAAGTCATGAAAAAGAGAAAAAATGAAAACGGACTGCCCCCTTCAGTCGGGCCGAGTTCCAGAAAAAAAGGCTCTGCCCTCACTGCCCACCGTGTGCCCGTGGGCAGTCGTCACAAGTCTGGGACCCCACCGTACCTGGAGGGAAAGGGGCGTCGCAAACTCATGGGTGGAAGAAATAGGATTTTTATTCAAGGTACACAGCCTTACAGCAGGCTTCTGTGCATGTGTGTGTGTGTGTGTGTGTGTGTGTGTGTGTGTGTGTGTGTGGTGACTCCAGGCAGACTAGCTAATGCAGCTCATGACTCTGCTGGGGTGGGGGTGGGGAGGGAGGAAGCAAAGGGTCTTGGGAACAGAATTTCCTGACATCACCTAAGGGCTTCTCACGGTGGGGCTGCGTCTGCAGATCCCACGCGTTTTAGCTGGCTGGCCCATCAGGCTTCAGTCTAAGGGCCCTG
>PJEM01001139.1:285342-343270 GCA_004023845.1 Helogale parvula
GGCTGGTTGTTTGGCCAGCCTTGGCCATCAAGGAGGTCTGGAGGCCCATGAAGGGAACATTGCCCCCCCCCCCCCCCCCCCCCCAATTTTGGCAAGGCTGGTGCTACTAGCGATGTCCTCGGTGTGTTCACAGTCTCCCGGACCCAGGAGTCAGCAAGGACATACGCATTCCATGGAGTGGGAACAGCGAGGCAGCCTCCCGGCCTTTGCCCCAAGTCTTCCGAACGGCAGTACGGTGGGAGCCGGGGGTTTTCCTCCCATGGCTCAGCACGAGCCCCCGCCCCGCCCCACCCAGTCACCCCCGGGACCCCGGGGGCTCACAGCCAGTCTGCTTGTCCTCTGTCATCCAGCCTCAGAGGCCGGTCTGAACCAACCATCCGGAGAGATGGCTGGATCTGAGATCAGCAGGACAAACCTGGGAGACAGTAGGAGGGAAATGGGCGGTGAGGAGGCAAGGAGGGCCGGGAGGGTGAGGGTCCACAAGAGCCCGGGACGCTAGGGCTGGAGGAAGACGGAACTGTCTGGAAAGGAGCCATCCGCACGCGGAAGGTTAAAGCAAAGCATGGCGGATCGAGGTGACAGGAGTGAAGAGGGGGCGTGGACAGAGATGCCACGGACCCCAGTTTGTTAACAGAAGACAGAAGGCATCTAGAAGGTAGCTAGAAAAAGGAGTGATGTGTGTGTGTGTGTAGCTCAGAGAGAAGCAAAGAATGAGGGGCTCCCTGTGGAGTGATAGGATTCGGGGCTTGGCACATAAAGAAGTCCCCTCAGTCAGCGCTGTCCCACCCCGAGCACACTGAAAATATGGCCTCCATGTCCCCCTCCTCCTGCCCCAGGCATCTGATGGTGAAACCTTCAAGCCCTTCTGCCTTAACTGCCCAGCCCAGTGCCCTATGGGGGCTCCTCTGGGGGGTGGGTGTTGGGAACCCCGCTCTGGGGCCTCGGAGGATGGGTGACTCAGACTGCCTGTGTGATGGCTGCCTTGTCTCCAGCACCCCCTCCTTGGCCTCTGTGTCCCGACTTCGTGCGTCTTCCACACCCATGGGGACAAGACTCAGGGTCCCCAGAACAGACCACAGACCACCGTAGATGCTCAGTTCCCCCTCGACTCCCCGGGGCCCGGCTCTGCTCCCTCTTCCTCGGGCCTCACAGCACAGATCCCCTCCCGGTGTGCGCGTGCCTTCGGAAGCAAGACGGCAGGAGCCGTGCAAGCATGCAGGCCTTCTAGAATGCTCCTTCCAGCAGAGCCCAAGAACCAGACTCGTGGGCTGCTTGTGTCCCCCTCTCTACACAAGCCCACTTTCTGTCAGCCTGGGCAGAAGCCAGAGAAGTGCCTGTTTCCAAGGAGGCGGCCCCTGCAGTCACTCAAACGGGGGGCCGGGAGCGGGGCCGGAGAGGAGGCGTCAGGGCAGAGAGTGGCAGTGCGGGCTGTGAGCCAAGGGAAGGCGCTGGGTGGGGGCTGGGGAGGTCTCAGGGATGTGGGGCCACTTGAGTGATGTGTGACTGAAGCTCTGACGTACCCCGGGGGCGGAGTGGGAGGCTGCTCGACACGGGATGGGGGGGGGGGGCACAAGGACAGCCACGGAGGAGAGGCCAGAGCCACAGTGGTGGCGGCTGGGCCACGGTTTCCATGGTGTTTGTGGGCGTGCGCTCCAGGACCGCCTCTCCAAAGGGGGGAAGGTCGGCTCGTGCAAGGCAGCCTCAGAATACGACTTGTATAGACAACACAGCTTTGGTTACATTATCACAGCGCCCCCACCCCCACCCCAAAGAGCTCGGTGACTCTTCCAGAAGCAGTTTGCGAAGGGATGTATGTGTTGTTAAATAATCCTGGGAAACCCTGGGTTGGATAAGTGTAGGCGGTTTCTTTAGTGTGAGGCTTCGTGGGTGTTTAAAGAGCCGATGTGTGATATGAAGGCCCAGGTGGGCAGGGAGAAAGATCACATATGCATTAATCACAGGACTTACCCACAGGATTGTTTATTTCAAAGCATCTCGTGGGACTATGACTGCGTATTTTGGGAAATGCCGGCCCGCAGGAAAGATTACATAGCATGCTCGTGAAGCCTTCCGGAAGTGTCCTCTGGCCTCATCTCTCCTCAGAACACCTGCTCCTGCTCAGGACATCCTCTGAGCCGTTGCCCATGCTCTTCCCTCTGCCCGATGAATCCCCGAGCCGTCCTTCCGGCGTGAGTCCTTCTTAGAGCCCACCACGCGGTCCCTCGGGTCCCTGGAGCTGTGTATCGACCGCATAATGTCATTATTATTCCGGAAAAGCTGAATTCTTTCTTTTTTTTTTTTTTTACATTTATTTATTCTGAGAGACTGAGAGAGACAGAGCACAAGAAGGGGAGGGGCAGAGAGAGAGAGAGGGGGGGATACAGAATCCAAAGCAGGCTCCATGCTCTGAGCTGTCAGCACAGAGCCCGACGCAGGGCTTGAACCCACAAACCATGAGATCATGACTTGAACTGAAGTCAGACACTTAATCAACTGAAACACCCAGGTGCCCCGAGCTGAATCCTTCTTAATCCCACTGTCATGTCTGCTGTCTAGCTGGTGCCCAAAGAATGAAAACATGGATGAACAAATAAAGAGATGGAGGGCGTTAATGGAACTGCAGGAATATTGGATGGTTCAAGAGTGGGAGCCTCCCGGGGGCCCTCCTTTTACAGGGAGACGGCCATCTGCTCCGCCTGTTCATAAACCCAGCCTGGGCTTTACTGCGCGCGCACACGCAAACATATACACACACACATATACACACACATACACGCATGCGCGCGCACACACACACACATACACACACACACACCCTGAAACTAGAGGTTTATTTCAATTCCTCAGCCTGCCTTCTGTGTCCTTGTAGTCATTCCCTATAATTGAAAATTTTCTTCAGAAAGGATGTCAGACTAAAACTTCTGTTGTGAATAGCCTCTGGCTGGCTTCTGCAAAGGTCACCGACATACGAGAATTCTCTATTGCTATCCTTTGTCCCACAGAGTTTTCCCTAATGGATCCCTTATTAAGCCAGACAAAAACCTTAATTTGTTCAACACAGCCGGATCTGGAAGGTTCTGCCACTTGGCTCCACCCACTCCCCTCTCCTGGCATGTCTGGGGACAATACAAGGTTCGGGGAAGCCGTGATAAGCCAAGAGAGAAGCTGACCATGCCCTCAATTGACGATTTTTGCATGAGTCCCATTGTCAGAATGAGAGGAAACAGAAATTGTGTTTCAGCAAGTGATCAGCCTCACATGGCTGCCGACATGTAGTGAGGACTGAATGAATCTTACCGAGTGAGGGCGGGATTATAGAAATAGAGAGCTATCTAGCTCCTCCTGAAGCCGACTTGAGGATATGGTGTGACACAAGTTTCAAGAACAGTCGATTCACCTGTGTCCCAACTTAAATATAAAGGCTCTGGGGCTCCTGGGTGGCTCAGTGAGCTGAGTGTCCGACTCCTGATTTCAGTTCATGTCATGATCCCAGGGTCATGGGATTGAGCCCTGCGTCAGGCTCTGCGCTGAGCGTAGAGCCTGCTTAAGATTCTCCCTCTTTTTTTCTCTCTCTCTGCCCCTCTTCCCTGCTTGTGTTCTCTCTCTCTAAAATAATCTCTACAAATTAATTAATTAATGAAAAGGTGTCTCTGAGGTCCAATAGAAGTGACTTGAGGTCATCACGCTTACCCCTTCAGGTGGGATTCCTGAACCAATAGTATCAGCATCCCCTCAGAGCTCCTCAGAGATGCGGGATCTCAGACCCCATCCTGGACCTTCTGAGCCCAAACAGGCATTACTTTAAATTTTTATTTTTTTAATGTTTATTTATTTTGAGGGAGAGAGAATGTGAGTGAAAGAGAAGCAGACAGAGAGGGAGACACAGAATCTGAAGCAGTCTCCAGGCTCTGAGCTGTCAGCACAGAGCTCGACACGGGACTTGAACTCACTGTCCTGGCTTCCCAAGATGGCAGCCAGCCCTTGGCATTCCCAGCCTTGTAGACGCACCTCTCCAGTCTTCCTGTGCCATCATGAGGTCTTCTTCCTGTGCGTCTGCATGTGTTCTTCCTTTCTTACATGGACACCAACAATATAGGGTTAAGGGCCCACCTACTCCTGTGTGACCTCATCTTAATTACATCTATACTAACACCATTTCTTTTTTTTTTATGCTTATTTATTTTTGAGAGAGAAGGGGAGGGGCAGAAAGAGAGAGAGAGACAGAGGATCTGAAGTGGGCTCTGTGCTGACAGCAGAAAGCCCAACTCAGGGGCTCAAACCCACAAACCGTGAGATCATGACCTTAGCTGAAGTCAGACACTTACCCAACTGAGCCACCCAGGCGCCATATTCTGAGGTTCCAGGAAGGACATGCCTTTGAGAGGAGACACTGTCCACCCTTGTGCGCCGGTCTAACAAGAACAACGGTGGTGAGCGCAGTGAGGACAACGCTGGGAGATGTCAGGATGTTTCAGATTCATGGTCTCCTCTGCTCCTGAGGGTGGCAGGTGGCATGTGTGGCATGGAAGGTGGACCCCAAGCAGGAGAACGTTCACCCCACTGCTTGGTGTTGGAGGAGAGCTTGGTGTCCTTTGAAGCACTCTGGGTTGATTGATCTCATAACACAAAGGATGTAGCCTTGTTCTCTTTTAAGACATCGGCAACGGCTGTGAGTTTGAGAGAACAAGAAGTCACGGCCAAAGCCCAGCATCCCTGACTGAGACCACGCCAAAGGGAGAAAAGGGATGGATTTTTAGTTCTGTGGATGCTAGGGAGCCGGAAAAAGGTCTACACCTGAGACAGGTAAGGGATGGGAGTTCACTGTTGTGCAACGTGCCAAGTTGAGGGTCCAAAATTCGACTAAGAGAGAAAGGGAAGTCCAGAAATGTGATCTGGAGGCCCCACTGGGCCGAGACGAGGTAGCTCCGAGGTTGGGGCTGGTATCCATTTGATTCCTTGCCCTCCCTTTATTGAAAGGCCTCCGCTGGACAGGTTCGTCGGGAATCAGGAGGTATTCTGGGAGAGATCACAGTCCGTGCAGAGAGCTGAGGCCCACTCTGAATTCTGAGAAGCAGGGGGTCGTTCTCCTAAAGATAGAGGGAAGAGGTTGGAGGTGTGTCACCTCGTGGGGAGGGCGGGTCAGGGAGGGCTCCACACAAATGCACTTGAGCGGGGGCTGTCAGGGCCCTGCAGGAAGGGCTCCTCGCCTGAGCAGAGCAGCCTCCCCACTGCAGCCTCACCGTGGCCCATGGCGGCTGTTGTGAGATCCAGCCCCGTCCCTGCCGCCCTCCTCTGGCTTTCTGTGAGGACTGTAGAGAGAGAGGGACATAGAGGGAAAGAAGGTGCCAGATTTCCGGGAAGAGGTCTGGGCTCTCAGGGGCTGGTGAAGAGGGCAGACCCTGCCGGGCTGCCTGGAAGTCCTCCTTCTTCGTCCACACTCAGCCTCTCCCATCAGAGCATGAGAACCATCATAAAAGGGTGCACTCAGTACCCAGCACTACCCGCTTGCCCACTAGGCAGTGCTTAAGAAGCAACAATCGGGGGCACCTGGGTGGCTCAGTCAGTTGAGCGGCTGACTTCAGCTCAGGTCAAGATCTCATGGCTCATGAGTTCGAGCCCCACATCAGGCTCTGTGCTTGCTGGCAGCTCAGAGCTTGGAGCCTGCTTCAAATTCTGTCTCTGTCTCTCTCTCCTCCCTCAAATATAAATAAACATAAAAAAAAAAAGATAAAAAAAAAAAGAGGCAACAATCAAATTTTCTGGCAGGCCTCAGTGTGAGTTAGTGGTTTTTCCCTGCAGAGACTAGATGTTGTCTGCATGTTTAAAATCCCAAAGGCAGCCTGAGACAGGTGATCGTGACGTTGCCAGGGTGCTTCCACAGGGAGGCCGCCCCTGCCCATGACCTTCCTAGTTTGTCTGAGGAGCGAGGCCTCCCTCCAGCGGGAGGACGGGGTTGGGCTTCCCTTCGAGTCTGAGAAGCCCATGCCCACACCACCTCATGTCCTGCCAGGGGCCCTAGGGCACCAGAGAAACGCAGGGGGGCTGACATTTCAGGCTTTCACGCGTGTCCTACGGAAGATAGAGATGTAAAGATGACGTGGTTGGCAGCGGGAAATTTTCCTACCCTGCTGGATGCAACTCCTGTCTTGAGCTGACTTTTTCTTCGGGGAGGGTTCTTGGCTTCTAGAAACCAAGGCATTTTTCACAAGCAAATGGACTGTGGGCTCCTGGAGGGGGGCTGGGAGGAGCGTTCCCTCAGGGAGGAGGAGGAGGAGGAGGGGGCAGGCTGGATTTGTCACAAACTTGTGCAGACAGAGCTGCAGCCTGATGCTGCAGCTCTGGAGATGAAAGGAGCCTTGCACCCCCACCCCCGCACCCCCGCCACCAGCTTCAAACCCGGCAAAGCGCAGTCTCTGTCCCCACTCATTCCAGGTTTCCTTGACCTTTGTGGTTTCTACCAGCAAATGAAAGAGGCTGGATTTCTTGTTTGTCCCGTGAATCAGTCATGGCCAGCACTCTCCCCGACCCAGCAGGGCCCGCCATGGAGAGGACCCTGCGCTCAGAAGGGCCCTGGGCTTTGTTGAACGGGGGCCCCACCATTGTTGTCACAAACACCTCCATGATTTTTGAACAAGGAGCCCATGGTTTCATTTTGTCTGGGGGCCTCACGAATTATGCCGACCGTTCTGTGTGCCCGCCTCACCCCTGCTGCCCCGTTTACCCCCCTTATCGGGCAGTCTCGGCTCCTGCATCCCTTCCACAGGATGGATCGTGATAATGGTCATGACAGTAACTCGGTCCACGTTAACTGAACCCGCACCCCGTGTCATGCGCTGAGCCGGGTGTGTCGAAGTGCGTCAACTCCTAGGTTCATCTTCTCAACAGCCTATCAGCTTCCTTGGTGGGTCTTGTTCACCTGCAGGTGGGTGGGAGCACTGGGTGCCTGGAGACTTGTCCCTTCAAGGAGGACACTATAACTTTCCATGATTGGGATGTGAAAGAGTCACCTACAGTTTGAGAATTAAATGTCCCAACCAAAAGGAGCAACCACTGAGCCAACGCCCAGGCAGGTCAGCCCACCAGGGACAAAGGCCCGGATTCTCCTCTTGCTGGGGAGCTGGTGGAGTGACAGGGGACAGTGCTCTTCTCTAGAAGGAAGACTCAGGGGACTGCATCCTGCTCTTGGCTCTTGCACCAACTTCCTTTGTTTTTCTCAGTGGGTGACAGAACATCTCAGCCTAAATTCCTTAAATTCTAAACTGAAAGGTCTGAACTAGGGGCGCCTGGGTGGCGCGGCCGGTTAACCATAGGACTTTGGCTCAGCTCATGATCTCATGCTTCATGAGTTCAAGCCCTGCATCAGGCTATCTGCTGTCAGTGCAAAGCCTCCTTCAGGTCCTCTGCCTCTCTGTCTCTCTCTGTTTCTCTCTCTCTCTCTCTGTCTCTCTCTCTGTCTCTCTCTCTCTCTCTCTCTCTCTCTCTCTCTCTCTCAAAAATAAATAAGACCAATAAGAAAAGAGAAAGGTCTAAACTAAATAATGTCTTCCAGTTCCAGCATCATAGTATTGTTTTATTCAGAACCTCTGGGTGCAATGGGGTGGCTTTCAGACTACCAAGAGATCTAATTTTTATCAAGATGGTCAAGCACTAGTCACTACAACTAGAAGAAAAAGAGCAATAGTGTGCTGTTTCGTTGGAAACCTAAGCATCTAGAACCCTCATATAATCACAGACCTTGGGTCTAAAGTGTGCATGTCAGTGAGCCTTTGTCTTTCCTTCATCCCACAAGCTTTGTTTGTCCATAGTTGGGGCAAACAGTCAGCCATTCTTGCCTAGGGTAGGACTCAACGTACTGTCCACCTACCCTTAGTTTCCCCTGTTAAAGCTGGCGAAGTGTCCTGTTTTGAAAAAGTATGTTTCCTTCTACCCAAACCCACAGGTACAAAGGATTTAAAGGCAACTGCTCCATGACCTTCATCGATCAGTTTAAAGCACTGCACCAGTGTAACAAGTATTGTAAGATGCTGGGGCTCAAGTCGCTTCAAAACAACAGCCAGAAACAGAAGAAGCCAACTGCCAGTAAAAACAGAACTCAGCCAAACTCCACAGCCGTAAGGAAGATGGCGCCCGGGAGCCCAGCAGAAAAGCAAACGTCACGTCCCCTGTGAGCCAGCGGCCAGGGGCGCATCTTCTTGTGGACACACAGAGTCTGGAAACACTCGAGAGAGAACACGTAGCCTACAGAATAGTGGTGATAGTCCTATTTCCGGCTGCCCGTGCCCCACGCTGCTTCCAAACTCTCACCTGTTGTCTTCCCCGCGATGGTTTCGGAGCGGGATTTGTGACCAGATATCCGGAGAGATGGAGTCAGCTGTCACTCCCAAAGACAGTCCATCCGTGTCTCCACTGTTAGCGTTTTCACCAAGTTCACGTTATTTGTCTATTCGTGTGTTTGCACGTGGTCGTGTTGTCAGGGGCTTGGTGCTGAGCAGGGTCTGTCCACAGCCCCCACCCTCCCCAGCCCCCTTCCTGACCTTGGGGTTCCGAGATGCCTCCAGCTGCTGTATAAACAGAAAACGTGAATTCCTTCATTGGGTCAAGTTGTCACGCTAGTGTTGAATGTGCTATTGTTGCCAGAGGTGGCTTCCAAGCATAAAGCCATTTCCCTCATTATTCACACATCCGGCTATAATTCTCTGTGTAATTAAGTTCCTATTTACACAAAAACTGTGAGATGCAGAGATTAGCACAGACACTTGTTCTTTAGAATTTGTGCCATATTTCACATTCCTCCCGGATTAGTAATTTGGTCATTTCCTAATCAGTTTACTGGAGCACGAAATATTTGCATCCGTGTTCTCTCCGCATTCTTACATCACAGCCTCAGCTCCACCACGACTTGGCTCTGTAAACCTGGGGCTGACCCACGCTGGATCACACCAGAAGGTGGTGCGTAGCCTGGTGGGACACCCCAGCTCCCCGGGACCCCGGACCCTCCCTGCATCCCACAGGGTCTCCTTTCCTGCCAGTTTGGGGTCCTGCCCAGCTGTTGGGTGGAATGGCAGCCCACCACATTCGGCAAGAAGAAATGACATAAAGGCAATTCAGGGATGGTTTTATGTACCCCAGACTGAGAGAGAATGTCTGCCGCCCCGCTGGTTTGTGGTGGGGGTTGTCAAATTAATAGACTATTTTTTAGAGCAGTTTTGGGCTTCCAGACAAATGGGTGGAAGGTATGGAGGGTTTCCAAATCCTCCCTCACCCCCTACTCCATTGTTTGCCCCTGTTGCTATCATCATGCATCAGTGTGGACATTTGTCTCACTTGAGGAGCAAATGTTATACATTATGATTAGCTAAAGTCCATAGTGTACCTTAGGGTTCACTCTCTGTACATTCTCTGGGTTTGGACATACATGTCATGACACATCCTCACCATCACGGTATCGTGCAGGGAGGTTCCTCTGCCCTGCAGAGCCCCATCCCGGTGCCCCACGGATTCACCCTTCCTTCCCCACACCCGGCTCCTAGTAGCCAATGGTCTTTCACCCTCTCCATAGTTTTGCTTTTCCCAGAATGCCATCTATAGTAGTTGGAATCCCACAGCACGCAGCCTTCTTAGATGGTTGGTTCTTAAGGCAATTTCCATGACTCCCTGATCGGAAGTTAGGTCACCTCTGAGCAGCGTGATCGATGCTTCTCAAATTGAAAGTTCACATGGATCACCCCAGGCTCGTGTGAAAATGGAGGTCCTCATTCGGTACATGTGGGGGGCCGGGGGAGATTCTGCATTTTTAGCACATGCCCAGGGGTTCCCCATCCAGCCAGGGACACACTTGGAGAGACTATCTACACCACAGGTAGAAGAATCCTGAAATGTCAAGGGGCTAGACCTAGAATTCAGACCACAGTGCCCTGGGGGGCTCCTGTGGCTGCTTGGCCGCGGTGCTGATTTGTGAAGGAGCCGCTTGGCCATGAGAAAAAGAAACCACTGGGGGGGGGCGCTCCCTCCAGGCCCCGTGAACACGCTGGTGGGTCTCTGCGCCCTCCCTCGTGGGGCCGTGGGCCTCAACAGAAGACTCCTGGCTTCTTCTTCCGTACTTGGGCACAGGCTTTTGATAAAAAAGAGAACATACAGGGGAGTCTTGTTTTGCAAAGGCGTTTGAAGGAGAGCACCCTTCAACCGTCACTTCCCGTCCCTTCAGAAAACCTGCCATGGCCAGCGGTCCTTCCGAAGCGAGTCCCTGACTGCAGACCGCAAAATGCTCCTTTTACTATGAGGAGCCTGCGGCCTGCTTTCCCCTTACAGATCCTATAGACGTTTAGCAGAGGAGTTCTAGAAAGTTCCACAATAGCAAAAAGGCACAGGGAGCCTTTTGATCAGAATGAGTGTGTGTTTCCTGAGTGTGGATGTGACCAGAGCCCTCTTAACAGACCAGGGTACTTTCTTCTTTTTTTTTTTTTTTTTAATGTTTATTTATTTTTGAGAGAGAGCGTGAGAGGGGGAGGGGCAGAGAGAGAGGGAGACACAGCTGTCAGCACAGAGCCTGATGCGGGCTGGAACTCACAAAACTGTGAGATCGTGACTTAAGCTGAAGCTGGATGTCTAACCAACTGAGCTACCCAGGCGCCCCAACCAGGGTACTTTCTTTAGTAATAATTTGTAATTATAAAAATAATATCAACATAAGTAATAAAAAATTTTTTAAAATTCTAGAAAGGTACCAAATGAAAAGTCAAAGTCACCCTATAACCCTCTGGCCCCTGGTTGGCTTTGAAGTTGAATTTGGAGAGATAGTCAAGCGAAAGGATTTTCTACTCCCAGATTTTGCAGGGGACGGTCAGCTCGTGGGGTGACTCTTTCAGATGGAGCTGTCCTGTCCTCCTTTTATGGACGCTTAGATTTTTCCCTCCACAATGTCTTTATTGTTTATTGTAATCTGATTGCATCTGTTTGAAAACACTTGGAGGACCAGGGACAGAAGGGGATCCTGGGCCGCCATGGACAGCCTTTGTGCGTACATGCCCATCTGTCTGCCATCCAAACCCTGACCTTCTGTCCTAAGATGAAAGGCTGTTTTCCTTGCACAAATAACGTGCGTGTGCTCTGGGGCTCTCTCTCTCTCTCTCTCTTTTATTATTATTATTTTTTTGAATGTTAATTTATCATTGAGAGACAGAGACAGAGCATGATCATCGGAGGGACAGAGAGAGAAGGAGACACAGAATCCGAAGCAGGCTCCAGGTTCTGAGTTGTCAGCACAGAGCCCGACGTGGGGCTCAATCCATGAGATCATGACCTGAGCTGAAGTCGGATGCTCAACTGACTGAGCCACCAGGCACCCCTTTCTCTGGGGCTCTCTTAACACCAAAGATACCATTCTGGGGGTCTCAGAAATCCCGCAGTCATTGTCATTGTTTTAGCTCAGTTTGAAGCACGTTGGATTTCTATTGATTTTTCTATTTGTCTTCAGAAGTGTGCAGTGTTAGGTCTATAAACACAACACTCAACCGAGGCACTGAGCCAGGATAGCCTAGTGGGTCCGGCTGAGGACTTTGTACTCAATGCCTGCGGGGTGGTCACATACATTAAGTGTCTCAGTTTTTTAAAGGGCTGACAGCTGTGTGACGGACAAATGACAAAAATAAGGAACATCTCATCGAAATGAGCTTGTGTTTTTAACAGCAGGTTTATCGCTAAGAAGAATGGCAGAGATGTGATGCCTCCCTGCCCCTGGGCATCGTGTTTGGGAGAGGTCTGGTTTGGGATGTGCTGGCTTGGGTTAATATTTCATGTTATCTAACTGTTTTGGCACCTCCCCAGCCACACTTCTGATAAGCCCCCTATTAGTGAAGGGTTTCAATAGATTCACGGTTAAAAGAATGCCAAAAGAAGCAACAGTTAGTCTCTAGCTATAAAGTGCTCTCTTTTGTAAGTATCCATATTGTTTTGTGTGTGTGCTGGGCATTCATGTGGCTGGAAGCAGATGGGAGGAGCCGGCCACCGCCCAGTTCAGGCTCGGTCCCTTCATGTACGCTCTGTTCCGTTGGACCCTGGGTGCAAAGTGAACAGATTGGCATTTTCTCCCCAACGTAGATCTGCAGATGCCACTTGGGCTGAAATAGTTTTTAAAAAAAAATCAAAGAGACACAAAACCTCTTCTGCCTCCCAGCACAGGGTATGTTTTCCGACTCTTTGCTGCTGCAGCCCTGCAATCCTTCGAGAGCCTGCTCGCGCTAAAACTGTTTGGTAAAAGCCTCCAGCAAGATGGGCGCCATGTTTGTCTGTGGGGTCCCATGAGCACAGACTTCAACTTGGCGCTGTAACGAACAAATAGTTAGAAGCGCTCACTGTAGCACTGGGTCAAGAATTATTTAAATGCTGCTTTTCACAAGAGGCCCCGGTGGTTCCTGGATAGAAATGATCGCAGAGGCTTTTTTTTGAAAATCACATGTTCTTGATCAGATTTGACCAAGAAAAGCCAGTCTGTCCACTTCTATTTTAGGGAAGGAAGTTTCCAGTTTAGCATCAGAAGCAATTCTGATGGATATCTCACTTCTGTCTTCCTCTCCATCGAATCACTTCCTCTTTCTCTGTCTTCATCCAGAAGGAACAAGAAGTTAGTGGCTCTTTCCCACTGGGAAGTAGCCCATAGTATTTTCTCTGGTGTCTGTGTCAGTCTTGTGGGGCTGTCACAACAAGTGACCACAGACCACATGTCTCAAATAACAGAAATGTATTGTCACCTAGTTCTGGAGCCCAGAGTCCTAGATGGAGGTTTTGGAAGGGCCCCAATCTTGAGAGGTGCGAGGAAGGCTTTGTTCCTGGCCTCGCCTGTGGCCACATGACTCTGGTCTTCACGTGGTTTTCTCCCCACATCCACATCTGTGTCCAAATCTCTCCCTTTTATAAGGACACCAGGGTTATTGGATTAGGGCCCACCCCTACGGCCTCATTTTAACTTGGTTAAGACCCTATCTCCAGGGATACCTGGCTGGTTCAGTCAGAGGAGCATGCGACTCTTGATCTCGGGGTGGTGAGTTTGAGCCCCAAGTAGTGTGTGGAGATGACTTAAGTAAATAAAAAACTTTTTTTAAAAAAAGGCACTCTCTCCAAATAAGGTGGCATTCTGAGGTCCTGTGGGTCAGGATTTCATCATAGGAGTTTTTGGGGAGACAGTTCGATCCATACAGCGTCCCTGCCTTTCACATTCCACATTCCTGGCAGTTTGTTCAGAGTAGGAGGCCAGGAAATAAACACAGTGCACACAGGGCCTCCTCTGACCTCACGGTGGGGATCAGCCCCCAGGAATTTCCCTGGTTCTCTTGGAGCCCATCCACTCCTCCAGCCCTCATCATTCCTAGAGAAAGATCTTCATTTAGTTGCCTCAGTTTCCTCTCCTACAGTCTTAGAAGAATCTCTCCCCTTCTCAAAAGCTGGAAAAGTAAGCCTCATCATAGACGGCCACTGGATCCAAAACCCAAGGGGCTCTCCCTGCCCAGCCCCCCAACGGCATGACCCCCACATCGTAACTGAGCAAACCATCCCTGGCGGCCTCTGGCTTCCCACTGATGTCAAACCATACCCCACCTTACAGTTCTCATCCTTTCTGGATGCCCCCTGTGCCCACATTCTGATATGCCACGTGGTTGACTCATTTATTTTGTTCGTGTTTATCACCCCCATGAGAATGTAAGCCCTGTGAAGATAGAGGTCTTCATCTCCTCTGTTTACCGTGGGATCCCTAACACCCTGAAGTGCCTGGAACATAGCAGATGCTTAATAAATACTTGCTTAGTCAATCATCGTGTCCCTTTCATGCCTAGATATTCCCGGTGGATGCTGAATGCCATTTTCAGACTGTGATTTGGATTGTAGCTGCTTTCTGGGTTCTCTGTGTATCAGATACACTTCCATACATTTCATTCTTCTTGTTCGTTTCGGCAAGTTGGAGGATGAGGATCGGAGAAAACCCTCTTCTCCCTCCCCTCATTAACCCCACTAAAAATGGGGTTTCTGCCCTCCACCCTCTTCTGCCTCGAAACACCCGAACCATACCCTCTCTTATCCTCCAGGCCTCCGCTCCGGCTCTGGTTGGTTCTCCCCACTGGAGGCCACCAGCTAGGGTGCTCGCCTCACTTGCGGCCTCCCGTCTCTGCCAGCAGCCTCTCCCAGCCCTCATTCTCCCAACATCCTCTTGATCCTGTCTCCCTGTTCATCTGCTGATTCTAGAATTCCTAGGGATACAGGGGCACGACAAGGGGGAATTAATCAGGGCAGGGCCACCTCCTTGCCGTTCACCGCAATGGAACCGTTCACCGGAAATGGGACTGTGGTCCCCTCAGCCGTGCCGCAGGCCAGCTGTGCACTTTAGAGTGGTCACACTTACACACCTCCAACTCCAAAATTAGCCTCTCTCTGAACTATAGACCCAACTATCCACTCGCCTGCTCAACTTCTGCATCTGAATGTCCAGCTCGAGTCTCTAAACTCGTCTGCCGAACACTGAACACTTGACCAGGCTCTTCTCTCTCCCTCGTGCACCACACCTCATCCGTCACCAAGTCCCATTCCCTTCAAGTGTGTCCAGAATTCCCTCTATCCCTGCCTTCTCGGCCCGAAGTCCCATCATCGCCCATCTGGCTTTCTGCAGTAGCCTCCTGGTCTGTCTCCTTAATTCTGCCCTTGTGCCTCTGCAGGCCACCCACCACAGAGCGGCCAGCGTGATGCCAAGATGCTGTCTTCTTAGGACCCTTCGACATTCTGACAGCTCCCTGTCTCCTTCAGAGTAAAGGTCCAATTTCTACAGAGGCCAACAAGCCCCGCACCCTCCCCCAGAGCCCCCATTCATCCCATCCCAGCACTTTGTCACTCAGGTGCACCAACACTGGAGTTGTTCATCTTTGAACGCTCCTGCCTCAGGGCCTTTGCCCTTCCCTCTATCTGGAACGTGCCTCTCCAGATACTCACCATCTTCTTTAGGTCTTTGCTTAAAAGTGACCTTCTCAGGGGAGTCCTTTCCTGGCCACCTGAGTTTCAATGACTTCCCCTCCCTGATCCTTGTGTGCCCCTTTGGGGCTTCATTTCTGTAGCTTTTATCACCATGTGACATAATACATTTTACTTGTTTTAAACCTGCCTCTCTCCCTCGCACCAGAATGTAAGTTTGCAGAGGGCAGGATTTTTCTTTCTTTCTTTTTTTTTTCCTCTGGTTTATTCGTTGCTGCATCCCAATCGCTAGAAGGTGTCAGGCAGAGAAAAGACCCTGTGGCTGTTCTCCTGTGACAGAGGCAGGACATCCTTACCGCTGTGAACCTGATCGAACTAAAATCCCCAGCTTCCCTTGGGACCTTGGCATGAGATTGGCAGAGTTGAAGCATTCCCAAAGCGGGAAGGTCACATGCTGGGCAGTAAGACATCTCGACTCTGGATCAAAGGGCCTGGGGTCAGGTCTGGGCTCTAGCGCTTCGGAGCCGCCTGAGTTTGGAGAGTGACTTCATCTCTCTGAACCCTGGGCTTCCTCATCTGATAAACGACCACAATAATACCTTTCCTTCAGGGATGTGAATATTAATTGATGCATAAGAAATAACTGACCTAGAGTGGCATTCCAGTAAATCATTTTTATAACTACTAAGCTTTTGCATATATTTTTAGCTCAGAACAACTATTTACCTATAAATATCTGTCTCAGGCATAATAGAAAAATGAGTTTTATGAACCATTTTACTACTCACTAGGAGAAAATAGCACGACACATCATCTAAAATGACCCCCAGCTGGAAATGAACCATATGTCCTCCTATTGTTGATACTAAGGGGAAAATGAGGGGTGCCTGGGTGGCTCAGTCGGTTAAGCATCCAGCTTCGGCTCAGGTCATGATCTCGTGGTTCGTGGGTTCAAGCCCCTTGTCCGGCTCTGTGCTGACAGCTCAGACCCTGGAGCCTGCTTCACATTCTGTATCTCCCTCTCTCTCAAAAATAAATAAAAACATTAAAAATTTTTTAAAAATGAGAAGAAATCATAGACCACACGATGGATTTATGTCAGGTTTTTCAGAGTTCAGTTTTTACAAGTCATGTCACACATTTTTATCAGTCCTGTGCTCAGAAACCCCTCTGTTAGCCCTGGCCACCCAGTTTCTTAAGGTGGGGGGGAGTGCTAAGCAATCAAAGTTTTAATAAAGGCTGCACATCTCTTCAAAACTCTCACTTTCAAGCATCAAGCGCCCTCGCTGACTGGAAACGGTCCAGGAATTACTGACAAGCCTGCTGCATTATCTTCATGCTATTTTTAGACAAGGGCGGCTTTGATCAAGGGCTGTCAGCTCCTACATTCCCTTTCATCTTCCATCTTTCTGGAAGAGGTGAATTTTGAGCAGGGCATAAAAGGAGGTGATGGATCAGCAGAGAGAAGAAAGGAAGGTAGCCCCCAAAGTGGGGGTGGGGGGTCTCAAGAGCCCAAGTTCAGACGCAAGGAGACTACCAGCCTTGGGCTACACCGAGCAAACTTGCCTAGAAACACAAGGAGCTATGCTGCTGAGTGAGGGGTAGGGAGAAGCAGGCAGGGGGGCATGAAGGGAGGCAAGGTCTTTGCAGATTTTGCTCAGGAATCTGGGCTTGGTTTTGAGGCTTTGCAAAGGGCTGGAGGCGAAGCTGGGGACACAGCCTGAATAGCCGGAGCTGGGGGGGGGGGGGGGGGGGGGGGGTAGTGCTTGCCCAGGAAGGGGGCAGGAGAGGAGGAGAGTGGAGGGCACCTTAGCGCAGAGGCAGCTCTGGGCCAGCACGCAGAAGGCAGTGGGTCTCAGTGTTATGCCCAGATTTCAATATCATCCCCCAAAACCAGAGACCACCAAGGAGACTGAGTCACGCATGTAAAAGCAAAGGACTTTATTACGGGCTTAGGCTGGCCAAACCTAAACTCGGGCTCACAGACTTTACCAGCGCAGTGGATCCGTGCTGAGAGCCCCGAACAAAAGGCGGGGTAGGGCTTTTATGGGTTTGGGGAAGGGGGAGTTACAGGAAATTGAGACACAAGTGCAGGGATCCAATCATAACCGTACACATTGTCCAGAGTGTTAGTTACTTTTGGCGGGACCCAATCACAACATTTAGAGTATTAACCAATTACAGAGTGGACCCAGGACCCTCACGTAGGGTGTAACTAGCCTTAAGCAATAAGTGATTATCTATAGCTTCTATCTCTAGGCCTGCCCTTAGGAGTGTTAAGCATTTTAGCTGGCTGGGTCTGATTGGGTGTTTCTAGGGTGGTCCCTGGTTGAACAATCTATGCCCTTTTATTGTCTAATGATTCTGAGAAACCAACTCCTAAGCCTCCAAGGTCAGAGGGGAAATTTGAAGCCTGTCATGGAGTCAGTTTGGTTCAGACCTGCCTCCTTTCATCAGCGGAAAAGTAAGGCAGAAACCAGAGTAGGTTATTCCATTCCAGCATCTTCTCCAGGCAGATTCCCCAGAGCTCAGCCCTGCACACAGGTCACCTGAGCCCCGCAGGAGAGCAGGACAGGGGGTAGCGACTGACTGAGCTGGGGACTTACTGCCAGCCTCTGCCGGGCGGGAGACTTTCCCCAGAGGGAGCCACTGTTTACCAGGAGTCCCATCTTTTTCTCAGAATCAAGAGGCCACAGATAAGCTCACCCTTGATAACTGATTTGCTTGGTGCATCTGTGGCTCCTCGGGGGCCTGTCCTGCTTTGTCATTATTTATCCTGTACTTGTAGGTCTTATTAACAGTGCCTGGCGATACGATCCTGAAGACTGATAGAGTCTGTACTGTTGTTTCCACGCCTGCATTACAGAACACCAATAAATCAAACACACCTCCCGCCACACCGGACTGAGGGTGCAAGTTAGCTGTGGTCCTGTGCCCGTGCATCACCTCCCAGTCCATCGTCCTGTGACTGGCTTGATAAGGAAGAAAGACCACCCACCCCAGAGAAGAGAAATAGATGACTCTGAGGGTCCCTGCTCTCTGGCCCTCTGCCCACATGCTTTTTCCTCCTGGTGTCCCAGTTCCCTAGACACCCACTTTACGTGGGAGGTGGAGTCCTGAAAACCTCATTCAAGCAAAATTCTTTTCCATCGACTCCTGTTTTGACCATCCAGAGGGGCGGGAGGACTCTCAGGCTGGTTTGAAGTTTGAGGCCTGTCCTCCCATCTGGGGACACTGGCCATTGTCTGATCCCTAGGGTAGAGTTGCCTAAAGAATAATCTTTTTATTTTTAATGTTTTATTTATTTTTGAGAGAGAGATACACACAGTGTGAGCAGGGGAGGGTGAGAGAGAGAGGGAGATACAGAATCTGAAACAGGCTCCAGGCTCTGAGCTGTCAGCACAGAGCCTGACATGGGGCTCGAGCCCACAAACCGTGAGATCATGACCTGAGTGAAGTCGGCCATCCAACCGACTGAGCCCCCCAGGTGCCCTGGGTGATGAGCTCTTAACCTGTGGGATCTGAAGCTGTCTCCATGTAGACAGAGTCAGAATTTAGTTAAGTTGTGGGACACTCATCAGAATTGCTTGGTGGTGTTGGAAAAACACATTGAACCTTGAATACAAGCAAGGGGTCCATGTGGGCCAGTCTCCTGTGTAGGGCTGCGTTAAATCTTACCACCCAAAATAATTAAAAGTGAGTCCAGAAACCCTCCTGCATGGGCTACACCCCAGAGGAATTCAATCAGAAGGTCTGGGCGGGGGTGGAAGCTAGCGTCTGTATTTTCTGAAGCCCCGGACACTGCATTGCCCAGCCAAGGCTGAGAACCTCGTTGTCGAGTTAAGTGCAATGTTCTGAGAAAATGACTCTTGAGTAAAGAGCAAAAAGGAGAGAGCCAAGAGAAGTTTTTGGAAAAAACATCCAATGAAAGGTAAAAGTAGAAGGGATTGTTCCAGTAATTCAGAGAAAAATGCCTTGCTTCCTTTTAAAAATGATTATTCTGGGGTGCCTGGGTGGTTCAGTCTGTTAAGCGTCTGACATCAGATCAGATTCTGTGCCTCCCTCTCTCTCTGCCTCTCCCTGCTCACGATCTGTCTCTCTCAAAAATAAATAAACATTAAAAAACATTTTTTTAAATACCAAAAAAAAAAAAAAAAGAGAGAGCTCAGCCCCACAAAACCTCCCCATCCTCTATGTCAGATGCCAGTCACCAAGTCCAGATTATCACTGGTGCTTCTGACCAAGAAATGGGCTATCGACTGGAGGTTCCAAAGACCCCAGCCCCCACCTTGGGTTCCATTAATTTGCTAGAGCGGCTCCCTGAACTCGGAGAAACATTTTACTTACTGGATCACCAGATATAAAAGGGTATAGCTTAGGAACAGCCAGATGGAAGAGATGCATAGAGCAAGGTATGGGTGGGGAGATGGCATGCAGTTCCCATGCCCTCCCCAGGGTGCCCTTCACCTCCAGGTCCACCAGCATGAAAGTTCTAACCCCACCATTTTGGGTTTTTATGGAGGGTCCGTCATACAGGCAAGATTGATTAAATCATTGACCGGTAGTGATTGATTCAACCTCTAACCCCTCTCCCCTCCCGGAGGTTGAGGGATGGAGCAGGAAGTCCCGCCCTTTACTTACAAGGCTGGTTTCCCTGGAAACCACTCCATCCTTAGACTACCTATGGGCTTTCCAAAAATCACCTTATGAAAGTAACCAAAGACACCACTGTTGCTCCTATCTCCTAGGAAATCCCAAGGGTTTGAGGAGTTCTATGCCTAACAGACAGAAACAGGGACCAAGACTGAATATATATTGCTTATTCTAAATCACAGTATCATGAAGTTGCACATAGCTGTGGACACAGCTTAGCGGGAGTATTATCCCCATCCCTGCAACGTCCCCTGAGGTAGGATAGGATAAGTGACCCGTACGGCACCCAAGAGGACACCTCTGAGTGCTTCCTCTCAGCCAAGTCATCAAGGAGGCACTCCAGGTCCAGAATTCTATACAAGGAAGGCAGTGACTTATGTAGAGAGCGTTCCAGAAGGAAGTTTACACTCAAGCTTATTTTTCTGAAATCTCCAGTTTCACCAAATGACAAGTGGTACCAAGAAATTAAAACACTTTCTAAAAGTGAGAGAGCATTTTCCGTGCAGGTGCAGCCCTGCTCAATCCGTTGCTGCCTGTGTGCCTGGAGATCGGGGCACCAAATGCTCACCTGTCACAAAACTCTTTGTCTGGAAAATCCCCCTTGCCTGGGAGAATCACCCCGGCCCTCTCCTTCCATGGATTTTCGGAAAGCTCTGCCCGAAGGTGGTGGAGAGGGTGGTGGACACAGAGATGTGGGGGTGGGCGGGGTGCGGAGGGAGCCTGATAAGGAAGCCCAGTAATGCCATCCTGCATTTGTATACAGCTGTCAGTCCTTGAAAGTGTGGACTACACCGACTCAGCTCGGTGACGGTGCAGGAGGAGAGTCAGTCAGGGGTCTGATGCCTCCTTTCTCAAGATGACCGCTGAGTGTGATGTTCAGTGAGTTAGCCGGGCTCCTTCGAGGCTCAGCAGCTGAACCAGCACCTGAAATCAGATCTCCTGATGCCTTATCCATCTATCCGCCTTCCAGGCAGGTGTTATGGGTGAAATATCCCAAAGGTAAGCCTAAAGCCCTAGCTTATGGTAGCCGAGGATCCTCTAAGAAGAATCTCAAAGAAAGGCTGGGGGGGGGGGTGTTGGAGACTCACAAAGGAGACCACCCCCAGACCATCCTAGCTGATCTCTCCATTTTGCTGGGGTCCCACTGTCACTACCCTCGAGCTGGCCTCTGACATCACTGGCTTCAGTGCTTCGGGCGTATTTGTCGCCTTCACACTGGGGGTGAGACACAGAGACCTCCCTGGGCGGGTCACCCCTTCATCAGCATTCCATTTCCCAGGGTGCTCATGGAGGTTTCACCAAATAACCTTAGTGTATGTTCTATTTTTATCTTTTTATTTTTATTGCCTAACAGCTCAAGGGAATTGCCACGGGCCATATAAATATATGTTTATATTTATAGCACCTATAGATATGCAAACATTTATTTGCTAATCAGGGCACAGTCAGTCCTAAATGCATAGCATGTGAGTGGGTGAGTCACAGATCCCTTGGCTTTCTCCCCAGTTGTGAGTCATCACTTTCCTCATTTTGAATAAAGCTGGGTGCTGTGCCCCAATTACCAGAGGGTCCTCCTACTTAGCCCTTATCTAAGCAGAAGTCTCTAGGAGAGGCTTCAGGAATGTTCTTTAAAGGGGATGAAGCTAGACTTCCTGGGAAGGTGGCCAGGTAGGACCCTACGCCCTCCTACATGACGTCCACATCAGTGTCAATAACCCAGAAACTGACCCCAAGAGGGCACACTCTCCACAGATAACTGTAGAGAAGGGGCCATACTGAAGAGGCTAGGAAGGGCAGAGGCTTGAGGGACTATCCACATCGGGGGAGGGATGTGCTGGGTGCCCAGAGGGGGGAGGAGAAGACCCCCCCCCCGCCCCGCCCTTGCCCAGGGGGAACCGGCGTGGGAAGACGAATTCCCATAACATTTGGCTTTGCAAACCAGAGGAGCCTAACATGCTGTAGGGTTTTAACACCTGGAATTTTAAAAACCAGCAGCTCCTAGAGAGAGCTGGGGGGCGGGGCGGGGGGGGGGAGTGAGTGCTCACTCTTAAAGAGACAGCACAGCAAACAACGCTACAGAGCTATGGCAGAGAAGCAGCGGTTTGAAAACCACCTGGGGCATTCTGGACGGAGATTTACCTGATTTACTTACTAAGGAGATTTATTTGCTAATCTCTGAGCACGTGCTGGAGATGCAGCGATCTTCAGGAGACTTCTCCAAGCACAAAAGAGCTGGAGGTGCCTTTTTTCCCCACTGCAACCGGCCTGGACACCTGCGGGGAACCATCTCGCCAGAACAGACTCCACAAAGATGCTAAAAGTGCTGTCCTGGCCCCACGTCCTCCATCCCAGCCCGGCAGGAGTTTTCCCAGGTGGCTTTAAGTCCCCTTCTGCAGGGGACCAGCGCGGACCTCGCTGGTACGCCCGCCCCGCCCCCAGCTTCTACTGTGGACCCACCCCCTCGAATACACCCTTGGCCTTGGCCGCAGCCCATCCAAAGCAGTGGCCCAAGCCTGGCAGTGTGGGACAGCGCCACTCCAAAGTGACTCCTGCCCTGGGGGGTGGGGACGAAAAACCACACGCCCCAGCAGGGGGCTGGGGACAGACTGACTGCAGGCCCCGCCCACCGCCGCAAGCTTCTCCGGGGACCGGGCAGGGAAAGTGCCCAGTAATGCGGGGCCACTGCTTCTCTGGCAGACCCCTGGTCTGACTCAACTCAAACTCCAGGCGGCCCCAGACTGGCCCCCTAAGAACACAGGGACCGGACCCTGCCCACAACACGCAAAGAGAACCATGGCAGACGACTGGAATGAAGGCAAATGGGGCTCAGTCACCACAGTAGGGCACCCGCAACACACACAGGGGACGCCCCGCGAGTGCCAGGTGCTGGTGAACAGGGGACACTGCACTGCAGGGCACTGCAAGATTACTGTTGGGACTACATTGAAATAGAAGGCTTCTGCACACCAAAAGAAACAATGGACGAAAGTGAATGGGAGAAGGTATTTGCAAATGACATATCCCATAAAGGGCTAGTATCCAAAATCTGTGAAGAACTTATCAAACACAACATCCAAAAAACAATCCAATTTACAAATGGTCAGAAGACACAAACACATTTCCAAAGAAGACATACAGCTGGCTAGCAGACACATGAAAAGATGCTTAGTACCACCCATCATCGGCGAAATGCAAATCAAAACCACAATGAGATGTCACTTGGCACCTGTCAACGTGGCTAAAGTCAAAAACACGAGAAACAACAAGTGTTGGTGAAGATGTGGAGAAAAAGGAACATGTGCACCATTGTTGGGACTGCAAACTGGTGTAAACCCTGCGGAAAACAGTATGGAGGTTCCTCAAAAAGTTAAAAATAGAATGACCATATGGTTCAGCAATGTCCCTACGGGGTATTTACCCTAAGAATACAAAAGCACTAATTTGAAAGGATATATGCACCCCTATGTTTATTGCAGCGTTATCTACAATAGCCAAATTATGGAAGCAACTCAAACGTCCATTGGTAGTTGAGGAAAGAAGAGGTGATGTACATACACAATGGAATATTACTCCGCCGTGAGAAAGAATGAGAGCTTGCCATCTGCAACAATATGGACGGAGCTAGAGAGTATAAGTGAAGCTAAGTGAAATTAAGTCAGAGAAACAAAGCGAACAAAGAAAAATAGAGACAAAGTAAGAAACAGACTCTTAACTAGAGAGAACATACTGATGGTTACCAGAAAGGAAGTGAGGGGGGGGAAATGGATGAAATAGGTGAAGGGATTAAGAGTATACTTATTATGACGAGCACGGAGTAATGTACAGAATGGCCGAATCATCACATCATACACCTGAAACTAATACAACACAGTATGTTAACTATACTGAAGTTAAAATTAAAAATGAGGGGCGCCTGGGTGGCTCAGTCGGTTGAGCGTCCGACTTCGGTTCAGGTCATGATCTCACAGTTTGTGGGCTCGAGCCCCGCGTCGGGCTCAGACAGCTAGCTCAGAGCCTGGAGCCTGCTTCGGATTCTGTCTCTCCCTCTCTCTCTGACCCTCCGCTGCTCCCACTCTCTCTGTCTCTCAAAAACAAATAAAAAAACAAAAAAAAATTTTAATTAAAAATGAAATAAATAATAAGGGGATTGAGTCGGTGAACAACTACCCCTTTTGTCCATCAGCCTTTATGTTTTCCTTCCTAGAGAATGAGGTTGATAGCTGGAGCTCTAGCAATCATATTGTGACCATGAGGACAGGCTGTCATGGCCATCCCGAGAATCCAAATTGTTAAAGACATTGTAGAGTCACTGCCCCAGTCCTAGGCTCTTTGCCTCCTCATTGTTTTTTTTTTTTTTTAATGTTTATTTCTGAGAGAGAGAGAGAGAGAGCAGGGGAGAAGCAGAAAAAGAGGGGGTGGAGGGACAGAGAATCCGAAGCCTGATGCAGGGCTCAGACTCATAAACCAGGAGATCATGACCTGAACCAAATCAACTGACGGAGCCACACACATGCTCCAGCCTCCTGATTTTTCTTTTAAGGAGAGAAAAACAAAGTTCCAGTTTGTCTAAATCACCTGCTACTTGATACATGCCTTTATGCAAATTGCTCCTGATTAAAAATAAATCCTCAGTCATTCAGTCTCAATCCTCTTAATACCTTCTCTTACAACAGCAGTGCTCAATTTTGGCAGCACATCAGAGGTACCTAGGGTGCTTTAGAAAGGTCTGTGGGGAGGTCCCCCTCAGGACTCCTGTGTAATTGTTCTGGGACTTGGCCCGAGCAATGGGGTTTTTAAAAAACACCCTCAGGGTGATTGTAATGTGCAGCCAAGGTTGAGAGCATTCTGCTGTTCTGTCTTCCAAGACGAGAAGAATTGGTGGATTGATTCTCCCGTTGCTCATTAAACATTTATAAGCCCCACAGTGGGCCAGGCCAGTAGCTCAGGAATTCAGCAGGATCCCCTGGGGGGAGGGGGTGCATTGTTCAAACACTGGCTGTGGGCCCCGCCCCCAGAGTTTCTGCTTTAAGGGGTCTGGGGTGGGCCAGAGAATTTGCATGTCTGGCAAGGTCCCAGGTGATGCTGATGTCACGGGTCAAGGGTCACAGCCTGCGGTGTGGTTTTTGTCCCTACACCTCTTCCTTTTGTTCCTTTTGTGACCTTTACTGATTCTAGCACCCCACAAGGCCCCAGATCTGTTTGGTTTGCTTTATTCTTCAGGCTTCTATTGAGAGCAGAACAAAATATTTGTTTCCTTTTAAAAGACCTTTAAGTGGTAGCTATAAACTTAGGCCAAGACACTTCTCTCCTCATTTGTCTGAAAAGCCTCCATTTTCATTTAGATGTCACCTCCTCCAGGAAGTCTTCCTTTGAGTCCCACGTCTATGCCCTCAGAGCCACTCTATCTCCTTGGACTTGGGTGCAATGGCTTCATTGACTCTCCATTCTCTTAAAGACAGAAATAGGTCTTCTCTCCATGTCCCCGGGCCGGCACCTGTGGGTACTCAGTAAGTATTGTTCCTGCAGGTTGGGCTGGTCCCAGCTGAAGCCAGAGCAGACGGAGGCCCCGGTGTGTCCCTTGTGACCTGAAGACGTCCCTGCCAGGCTCCAACCTGCCATCTGTTCACCCTCCCCTCCGCCAAGCGTAGGTCCTGACCCTCCTCTGTTCTCTGACTCCAAGCCTAACTCTGCCCTTGCTTCTCTCCTGCTCACCCACCGAACACTTCCCTGTGTGGGCCATTTGCTGTTACTTGACTGACTGCAAGATTGGTCTTGCCAACAGCCCCTCTGCACCCACTGTCCTCCCCAACCGCTCGTCCCCAAGTCCTCAGCCCAGAAGTTCCCCTGCTTAGGACAGTGGTTCTCAGCTGGGTGGGATTTTGGCCCCATGGGGTATTTGTCCGTGTCTGGAGGGTTTTGGGTTGTCATAACAGGGAGAATTCCCACTATCCGGCTAAACACCCCAGGGTGCTCAGGACAGCGGCCAGGAGCAAGGAATTCTCCAGCCCCAATGTCAGCTTCTGTGGAGTCTGAGCCACGCTGGGGACGCACTTCCCTTCTGAGGCCCGGAATGTGGAGGACCCCATGTGCCCGGCAGTGCTGGCCCGGCTAGCCGGTGCCCTGTGGGAGCTGCTTGGAGACTCCTCCTCCTGGAAAGGGAAACCCTGGCATCTGGGGACACGGCCTGGCATCTGGGGACAGGGCGGAGGAGCCGAGGCGTCCTCGTGCCAGCTGCCCCGTGCCCGCCGCTGCCCCGTAGTGCCGCCCTGTCTGCACCCGGGATGAGCAGAGAACCTTGGCAGGACCAGGACACAAATCCTGCAGCACAGACACTCGACAGAAGATGTACATCCGGCCTCAGGTGCATTTTTAGCAGTTCTGCCAGCACCTGGCGGGGCTCTTCCCAGGAGGGTTTTGCTGCTGAGGCTGCCCGGGAGGCTCGGTCCAGCACTTTCTGTGGCCTTGAAGAAAACAGCTGGTGCAGAGCAGACTCCGGGGTGGGGGTGGAGAGCTGCTGACTGCCCCGGAGGCTGGTGATTTGTTCACCATGTTCCACAACGTGGCAGAAGGGAGGAAGCTTCCAGAATCAGAGAGCATCCCAGCGGAACCAGCTTGAGGACTAAGAGCATGAGCATCGATCCCCATGAGGCACCGGAGCGCGGAGGGCGCCCTACAGGGGGACCGGGTCACAGAGGCAGCGGGGCTCACAGCGAACCAGATGGACTCCCGTAGCTTCACATCCGAGCCCCTCGGCCTTCGAGGGTGGAGGATGCCCTTGACCATCAGATTACTGCTAATCCTAGCAAAGTGCGTCTATGCATCAAATGTCATTGTCGGCCTCACGGGTTGAAGAATCCCCTGGATCCCACCTCTGGGCCCGGGATCCATCCTTAGGATGCGAGAAACGGCAGCATTTCAGGGTGGCATCTGGGACGGGACATCCACAGAGCAGATGTTCAGATGATTAAATACAAGGTGTTTGGCAGGAAAAGAGGCCAGTGGATGCCAGAGACAGGCGGCTATGTAGTTATAACTGGACCAATATTGGCTAAAACAAAATATTGATTAGTGGAAACATGGGCCAATGAATGGGGACACGGCCCTGGAGATATGCATAAAAACTGTTTTTAGTTTATTTATTTTGAGAAAGAGATAGAGAGCGCACGCGCACACACATGTGCCTGAGTGGGGGAGGGGCAGCGAGAGAGGTAGAGAGAGAATCCCAAGCAGGCTCCAGACTGTCAGGGCAGAGCCCAATGCGGGGCTCCGTCTCACCAGCTGTGGGATCGTGACCTGAGCCCCCATGCATACGATTCTTAGCTTTACCAACCATTTATTTATCTAACAAATATTTATCACAAACCCACCATGTGGTCAGCACTGTTCTGTGAGCAAGGAGAGAGCAAGGTCCCCGTCCCCATGAGCCAGACCTTCTAGTATAGACATAGATCATAAATAAATAATGTCAAGAAGTAAAGAGTGTTATGCTAAAGGAAAAGGCTACACACTAAAAAACAACTTTGAATTGAAACAGGAAATGAGGTGGAGGAACGAGGTATGCATGTATCTGAGAGACAGGGTCTGGATAGAGAGGGCAGTACGTGCAAAGGTCCTGAGGCAGGGTTACATTTGGCATATTTGGGGAACAGTGACAGGGGTAGGAATGGTGTAGAATGAGCAAGAGGAAGAGAAAGAAAAAGACGAGGTCTGTCTGAGAAGGATGTAGGGGATCTTATTCTCAGTAGGATGGGAAGCCACTGAAGGGTCTTGAGTGGAAGATGACATGATCTCATTTAGGTTTTAAAAAGAAATCTGTTTCTGATGGAGAAAATAAATAGGCAGAGCCAACACTCTCATTAAAATAACAATCCATTATGTTCCCTTGCCTTATCAGATAAATGATCTACTTTTTCATTGGTCTTGATCAGAGGTCAGCAAACTCTTTCTATAAATGGCCAGACAGAAATAGTTTAGGCTTTTTGAACCGTATGGCCTCTGTCGTAACTATTCAAATTTGTCACTGGAGCATGAAAGCAGCCATAGACAATATGTAAATGAGTGAGCCTGGCTGCGGTCCAGGGGACCGTCCCGATTCCCTTGGAACTAAGATGATCGGTGCCAAACTAGGTAGTCTGGGCAAATGGGAAGGGTTGCAAATTCCAAAAAAAACTTTATTTATGGACACTGAAATTTGAACTGCATATAAATTCCACATGTCACGAAATAGTATTCTTCTTTTGACTTTTTTCAATAATTGAAACTACAAAAATCATGCTTAGTTCCTATAAGAGCAGGCAGCTGTACGAATTTGGATCCACAGTCTGCAGATGGTCAACCCCTCATCTTTTTTTTTTAATGTTTATTTATTATTGAGAAACAGAGAGAGACAGAGCATGAGCAGGGGAAGGCCAGAGAGAGGGGAAGACACAGAATCGGAAGCAGGCTCCAGGCTCTGAGCCATCAGCACAGAGCCCAACGCGGAGCTCAAACCCACAACTGTGAGCCGAAGTCAGCTGCTTAACCAACTGAACCACCCAGGTACCCCTGAGCTCAAACCCACAAACCGTGAGATCATGACCTGAGCCGAAGTCAGACGCTTAGCCCACTGAGCCACCCAGGCGCCCCGTCCCCTGGTCTTGATGACCCATCAGCAATTTGCACGACCATGAAGTAGTGGTGACCATCACGTCTGCCCTCCTCACCTGTCCCTCCTCCCTCCTGCTGCCAAGGACGCCAGCCCCCCGGCCCCTCTCTAACCTAATCTCTGGCGGCTTCCTCATCACACTGCCGCCACATCAGTCAGTGTCATGTTCTTTGGCTGTTCCAAATTCTGTCCCCCTCGGACTTAACACACGCCAACTCCCTTCCCTGAGAATTCTTCCCCTACCTTTCCATCTGGAGAATGGACAGCTCTTGCTCAGAGTCAAGTCTACATATTAATTCCTGCATTAGACTCCCTCGTACATACCCGCTTTGTTTGGTCCTGCTCCAAAGGCTGACCAGCAGCCTGTCGAGGCTCAGGGGGAAAGCTCCACCCCAAGATCACACAGCTTAACTGAGTCCAGCAGTTCTGTGGCCCAGGGATCCAAACTGGAGATACAGGGAGGGAGAAGTCACTTGGTGGCACATAGAGAAACTGAAACGACACCAAGGGTGGCAGGCAAGTGGAGGCTGGTAAGTAGCAGGAGCCATTGAGACCCCAGAATCAGCAGAAGATATGACAAAGTCGTTACAGGTCAGCAGAAACTGTAGGTACGGGTGGACAGAGATATGATAGCAGGGAGAACAGAAAAAGGGAACAAATGAATCACCGTAATGGTAGAGGCTTAATTTACTTCTAAACTGTTTTTAATGTTTATTTATTTTTGAGAGAGAGAGAGAGAGAGAGCGAGAGAGAGAGAGAGAGAGAGAGAATAATTGGGGGAGGGGCAGAGAGAGAGGAAGACACAGAATCTGAAGCAGGCTCCAGGCTCTGAGCTGTCAGCACAGAGCCCAATGCAGGGCTTGAACTCACAGACCACAAGATCATGACCTGAGCCCCAGTTCGATGCTTAACCTACTGAACCACCCAGGCGCCCCAGAGACTTAATTTATCTCTAGAGCCTTGAGGGTGACCAGGCACCCCAGTCTCAGGAACACTCACGAATCCTGACTATCTGCCACTTTCTCCGAGGCCTAACCTGGTGACTGGGAGCGTCTGCGTGATTTCCTGTCCCTTTACTGCTGTGTGGCCCTTTCCAAAAACCTTTCAGCACCTCAGTGCCTTATTTATACATAGCAGGTACTTTAGAAACACGGCTGTAGGAATGAATTGCTTGAAATAATCTAGGAAAAAATAGCTTCTTGCAATCAAAATTTCCTAACGCACCACCTACATTTGGGGTAGTTATCAGTTGCCTCCTCCTTTGGGGTCACAAAGAGCAGCCCTTTCCCTGTTTTACCCAATCCCGCATAATCACTCACTCTCATTGCTGAGCTAGCCTGCGCTCACCAGAGATGAAGGAGAGACCCAGTTCTCAGGTGTGGGCTGCTAGTGCTCAGCGAGAGCATCCACGCGTCCAAATAGTGCGAGATAATCTCTGACTTCTTTGCACCCAGTTGGAATTGGAAGCCAAGTGGAAAAGCGAGAGAAGATGTGCTGCTCAGAAGACAGGCAGCCTTAAGAAACAGGAAGGGCTGTAATTAGCTTTTGTCTGGGCTAAATGTGCCAGAAAACTGAAAAGGAAGTGACTTGTTCTCTAGGTAGAACAAGATTAGTTCTTGTCTGGTCTATTTACGAGGCCACGGACACTCGATAGGACAGTGTCTTCCACTTCCCTCTCTCTCCCCTTCAAGTCTTTGAAAACTGATTTTCAAAATTAAAGCGGAATTCTGTGGTCATGGGAAGCTCTGAATGGAGTTAAGTTGGAACCACTGCGTTATGAGTGCAGGGGCATATCCTACCACCAGGGGGCAGTATCCCAGGGTTCAAAGGGGTGACCAACAGGAGTGGGGCTCACTTCAGTCCAAGTTGGAGAGGAGAGCCCTGGCTTTTCCCCGATTCAAAAAAAAAAAAAGTCCCAATTGAATGAGGCTTTAAAGGCATTTGGCCCAGCTCATTGGAGAAATTAACGTTCTTCACAAACTTGAGTCCTACAAACATACCTACTCACACATGCACCTGCCCCCCTCCCTCGCCAAATAGTATGACATGCTGCTTTCATTTAAAAGGTGGTCTTTTTTCATGGATGGATGGCTGCACTTCCGAGAGGGGAAAATCTCCACCAAATGAATTCCAGGTTCATGGTTCAATTGCTCTCTGGAGCAGGGAGGGGATTTCCGGGGACTGATTTGGAAAGTTGAAGGTGACTCAAGGTGGAAACTTGTCATGGTGAAAACTTCTCTTCCTCACTGGCCGAGGCACAAATCTCTCTTTTTATTTTTAAATTTTTTTTCTCATGTTTTATTTATTTATTTATTTATTGAGAACGAGAGACAGCGTGAGCTGGGGAGGGTCAGAAGAAGAAGGAGACACAGAATCTGAAGCAGGCTCCAGGATCTGAGCTAGCTGTCAGCACAGAGCCCAACGTGGGGCTCGAACCCACGAACCATGATATCATGACCTGAGCTGAAGCCGGACGCTTCACCGACCAAGCCACCAGGAGCCCACAAGTCTCTCTTTAATTGGGGAGCCATCTGGAGCACCAGTGTGTTCCCGCACTGGAGAGCTCGGCTCCTCCTGGCTCCTGCTTTCTCACCTCCCACAAGTGTTATTTCCTTCCTAAAGGCCCCCTAATACACCACACCTACTTCAAAGACTGAGGCTCAGGACTGCTATTACCCGTTTGCCTGTCTGTCCTCACGAAGTTGCCAACACTATATTTTGGAGGAAGCATCCTATTTTTAATTTTTTTATGTGTATTTATTATTGAGACAGAGAGAAACAGAACATGAGTGGGGGAGGGGCAGAGAGAAGAGGACACAGAATCCAAAGCAGGCTCCAGGCTCTGACCTGTCAGCACAGAGCCGGACGCGGGGCTCAAACCACAAACTGCAAGATTGTGACCTGAGCCGAAGTCAGATGCTTAACCAACTGAGTCACCCAAGCGCCCTGGAAACACCTTATTTTTAAATTCTCAGTGACTAGCGTGACGCCTGACGCATAGGAAGAACCAGGGACAAATGTTGCTTGAATGAGCGAGTGAATGAATGTCTTACTCGTCCGCACCCCAGGCACAGCGTCTGAGGGCCCCCAGTACGGGATACATTTGTTTACATCCATCTTTTTTACAGGACGCCTATGGTGACCGTGCCTCTAAAGCAGGCTTATCACCAAGCCCTTTGGAATTTTCGGAGGCCATCTGCTTTTTTGTAAACCTGGATGTGTTTGGGCACTTTTCCTTTTCCTTCTGGGAGCTTAGAAGGAAACCTGGATATCAAATAGAGGAAAATGTGGATTTGTACCCAACGGCTTCCTCAAGCCTGTCCCAAGGGAGGAGAGACTGAGGCAGCGGGCATTCTGCAGTGGGCTGGGGAGAGGCTTTCCAGGACGGGGAAGTGGGGAGCAATGGACGAAACAGACTAATGAACGCCAACCACACTGTGACGGACGACCAGCTCACAGCTCCTGCGAGAAATACAAGTTCTTCACACCCACATTTGAAAAGTGCTCTACCCCAGCCCCTGACCCCTGCTAGGGCCCGTCAGCTCTCCCTGTGCTGTTGGCCATGCTGCCCGGTGGCGAAGTCAAAGTCGAAGATCTTTACACACAGCACAGCTGCCTGGTGTAACAGAGTGCCCCGTATCCATAGCCTGTGGGCCACTGTATCGTCTAAATAAAGATGAGTGATTATTTTCCAAAAAAGATTATAATGTCCAAGATCCAGCATGTCTTCATCCTAAAAGAAACGAAGGCTCTGTTCGCTTGAATGCCCTGTCTGTGGTTCTGGAATGGTGTCTAGTCCACTGAGGCCTCAAGGTCTTTGTTTAGACCACTGTCCGCCTCCTAGAATGAGAGCAGAGAAGGGACCCAGCCTCCTGGGTGTTCCCAGAGCTCAGTACGTCACCAGACACAGAGTAACCAACCACCCGTGTCTTTCCAGTGCATGGCAGATGATGTGGGGGGCGGGGCATGAAGGTGGACCCATCCACCGTATTCTATTTTTTTTATTTTATTTTTTTTTTTATTTATTTTTGAGAGACAGAGAGAGAGAGTGCAAACAGGGGAGGGTCAGAGAGAGAGGGAGACACAGAATCCGAAGCAGGCTCCAGGCTCTGAGCTAGCTGTCAGCACAGAGCCCGACGCGGGACTCGAACCCACGAACTGTGAGATCATGACCTGAGCCGAAGCTGGACGCTTAACCAACTGAGTCACCCAGGCGCCCCATCCACGGTATTCTAGAATACCACACTATGGAATGTCCCTTTGAAACCTGAAGGAGATGGTTCTCAGATGAATAAAAGGAAAGCGGACTTTCCATGGCCTCCGGTCCCTCCTTTGGCAAGGACTGCTTGACCTCTCTCTCTGCTAATTCTCAGTGGGCAGCGGCCCAGGCCACTACAGGAATGAAGTGGCAAAGCCTGGGTCCAGCTCACCCACGGACTAGTCGAATGGCCTCGGACACGTCCCTTCACCATTCTGGGCTTCAATGTCCTCATTGGAACAAAGCCTAAACTGGTGTACAGTTTAGCATCCTAGTATCTTAGGATTTTAAAAATACACCAAGTGGAAAATACAGATTTAAGAAGAGTTCAGGGGAAAATATGCGTAGAGCAGCCAGTTCACAAAACTTCCTCTGGAGATGGATGGGACATTGGACAGGCTCTATGTGGCCACTGTCGCGTTTGCAGGCCATGTCAGACTGAGTTGAACTTCACCGGCATGGTTCAGAGTGCAAGGTAAGGCCTGTGTCCCGGGGAAGGAGACCTCTCAGGGCAGCCCCCTGGGTGCTCTGTGGCCCCTCAGCTCGGGGGTGACCTTACCTGGATGTCCACGCAGATCTTGTCCTCTCACAGACTGTCCTGGGAGTTAGGAAGTGTCCCCAGCAAGGCTTTATTGGAGAACACTGGCAGGAATCACATCACGGGCAGTAGGGCGCATGAGAGCAGGGCCAGAGAAGGATGCCGCCATCAGAGATTCGGGGCAGTGGTGCGGGAGGAGACGGGGTTCTCAAATGGAGGGGGGCACCTATGGGGCTCAGTCAGTTAACAGTCTGACTCAACCGAGACCAGGTCATGATCTCACTGTTCCTGCGATCCAGCCCCAGGTCAGGCTCTGAGCTGACTGCATGGGATTCTCTCTCTCTCCCTCCCTCTCTCTCTGCCTCTCCCCTGCTCATGCACTCCAGCTCTCTCTCTAAGAAATAAATAAACTTAAAAAAAAATGGGGAGTGGGTTTGCCTTTTGTGTGCCCCTCAGAGGTCTATAGGAAATGGGTCCCCAATCTCAGATGCAGAACTAACCCAGGCAGGAACCATAATGAGCCAGTTATGCGCCAACCTAGGAGAAAAGATATAGAATGACCTTCCCTTTGCTTCCTGTTTAATTTTCTGAACAAAATCTCGGGGCAAGTGGGAATGAGGGACGGGAATGCCTAAGGCCGTCTCTGTGTTGTCCCTGAGCTTGGGGAAGGCCCGCAGCCCGAAACCCCGGGCCAGGGATGCCACATCAGTTGGCCAGGTCACTCCACGACTGGGCAGTTCGGCCACCCCCTTCCGAACCCCGACACTACCACTGAGACGGTCCCTCCCTTCCGCTTCGTGATGATGGCGTTTTGCTGTATTTGACTTTCTCTGCATTATGAACACTGACAAGGAAACACTGTCATATGGGTCATCTCTCAGTTGACCGGCTCCCCCTCAGAGACCGTTGATAAAGCAGACAGAGGACCAGCTTCTTCCCAGCCTGGGCTCTGAAGCAGGACGTTCTGTGGAATAATGAGGACATGGAGGAAGGCCACAGGTAAAGGACAGAACTTTGGATTTAGGAGACCCGTGCTGAGCTGCCGTTGCCTTTCTAGAAAACTCCAGGGCTATTCTCAGACTCGGCTTGTCATCTGTGGAAGGAACTCCAAGCCCGTCATCTTTGCCTTGTGTTGCATGGATTGGATGAAATAGTGTGCACGGGGGTGATCTGTGTATCACAGAGCCCTCTACCACCACTCCTTCAATTAGTGCTGTTTCCAGAAGAAGAGACGAAAGAATGTCAGTGTTTAAAATGTTCAAATTTGAAACAGTAACTCACACGTCGTTCATGTGCAATTTCCTGACGGTAATTCATTGGCACCTAAAGAAAACGAACCTCGCATACGAATTAGGGAATCAGCCTCATAAGTGGTTAAAATCAGTAGAAATCAAACATGTCCTAGAGTTTCTGAAAGGTCAGTGAAGCCATGTAAAAGTTTATTAGAAAGATTGCTTGTTTGCGATGAAAAGTGAGGACCCACACACCTTAATGTCGCTCCTATAATCCTCCGGTTTACATATTCTAGATTTCATCCACTTACTGTTTCTGCATCTCACACTTCCCTAACTATTCAACTCAGTAAGCACGGGTTGAATGATTTCCACATGCCCGCCCTGTGCCGGGGGCTCTGGGAACACCACCATATTGTTTATCGACTCCGGAAAACAAGAAAATTCACCATCAGCTAAAGTATTGAACAACAGCATGCGAGGGCAAAGTTCGGATGACACATCGGTTATAAGCACAAATGAGTCTGAATTTACTCAGTGCTTCTGGCCGGGGCGCACACACCACTAGGAGACGGGCCTTCTTGCTCATACCAAACAGATGCCAAGGCATTTATTGAGCGGAAGGATTGCCTAACAGTAGCTATTTAGTGTGATAATGGCGTTTGATAGTTTGGACACAAACACCATTGTCACACTCCACAGCTCTGCTAAGGAAAATCCGTAGCCATGAAGGTGTTAGCGTCACCTCCAGGTTCCACCATGGCCACTGATCACCATCGCTGCCATTTCCATAGAGTGACCTGAGCAGAGAAAACAGAGATCACGAGCGGGGCACGTCTGGAGCAACAGAAAGCGAAAGAAGTCAGGCTTCCGTGTCCGGAACAGTTGAGCAAAAAAAGGGTCCCACTGCCTTGTGTTTGGTTCCCACCCCCACAAAGGCCTCCCACCAACACAAATAAAACATCCTATGGAAATGGATGGGGAATCCATTCGCATCAATTTTCTAAGAGAAAATTTTAAGAGAGAAAGGATCCCTAGAGGCAACTTATTTTAGGAAACAAAGACTCTGTGCAAGACCACATTAAAAACTGTAATAATACAACCAGATCAGTGGGTCCTCTTCGACTCTTACCTCCTCATCTATCCCCACCCATTGTCCGTAAATCCTGCAGTCTAAGAAGATTAACATTATTTTGCATGGGGATATAGCCTTTGAATGCGCTGTAATTTACTCTCAGGAACATACGTATATTGGATACTAAGGCATCCAGTGGTGCTCAGACTTTAAATCTTATTCGCCACAGTCCTTTTCCACCGTAGCAGTGGGTGGGAGATGTGGGGAGGGAAGGAGAGGGTGGAAACGGAGAGAGAGGAACTGTACAATGTTTTGTTCATCATACTCATTTTCGAGCAGAAGGGAGCCTCCTATGAATAAATGCCTCTGTTTTCCTGGCCTTCCTGTTAAAAAATGGTTTCTAACTGCTATTTGAACTCCTGCCCATGATGGAGAATAAGAGGAAATAAATCATTTTACCTAATCCTTTATTTTCCCCCAAATGCTAGGAAAGCCAACGGTTGGGGGCCAGTTTATTTTTTCCCCCAGGATAACTGAGTGATTACCATTTGGCCAGAGCCTTGCTTTGGCCATAAAACTGGCTCCTTTTTGGGGCACCTGGTGGCTCAGTCGGTTGAGCATCCAGCTTTGGCTCAGGTCATGATCTCACAGTTCATGGGTTCGAGCCCTGCATCAGGTTCTGTGCTGGCAGCTAGATCAGAGCTTGGAGCCTGCTTCAGATTCTGTGTCTTCCTCTCTCTCTGACCCTCCCCTGCTCTCACGGTCTCTCTCGGTCTCTCAAAAATAAATAAAACATTAAAAAATGTTTATTAAAAAACAAACTGGCTCCTTTTTAACAACTGAATATGCACCCTTTTGTATTTTTTTGTAAAAATGGCTCTTATTCATATGCAGACCATGAAATCAACCTCTTCAACCCAGAATGTTGATTCTAGGTTATTAGCACATCACAAAAGTCTCAGCCTCCCTGGGATTGGATGTTGAACCTGCTTTTATCCCCTTTACCTTCTTGACTGTTGGTTTGCTTAATACTCCTATGAAGCGACTGACCGTCTCTGGTTCCAGTCCGAGACGCTCACTTGCCCTGACAGGGTTCGGGTCACCTGCAAGGCAGCAGGAATGTGCCACGTGGCCTATTGGTAGACCCGCTCCCTTCAGACGGCTTTGCCACAACTCATACCGAATACAAACTCTAGAATTTCAGATGCCCAGTCACGCCAACTCTTGGCACTTTGGGCACAGCCATGGTGGACACATTCTTGTCGTGATCTATCTCTGGTTCTTCCCCAGAGCCAGGCCCATCTGCTTTGTCTTTTCCTGAGGGACTTAGAATGGTCAGCCCCACATCCTGGTCTCTCATGGGTGTTGCTGACCATAAGAAGAGACTCCAGAAAGATCCTGGCCTCAACTGGGAAGAGGCACTGGAAGGTGAAGAATTCACTGGTTAGAAAGGTCTCCATGCTTGGAGAACTCTCCATCAGGCAAAGGCTTGGACCCATTTTACCTCTCAGGATGTTACAACAGGGTCTGAGTGAGCCTCCACTTCCCCAGCAGGTCTCTGGATGCCTGATTGTCTCAACAGTCTGCAAAAGACAAACAGGAAGCAAGAGTAAACAGGGAAGAAGAGAGGAGGAAGTTAATGCATTTCAGGGAAAGTTTACCAAACTCTTTTCTGTTTACCAAAACCTCTATTTCTTCGGTCCAAGAAATTTATCTCAAGGAATAACCCTTGAATTTGTAAAAAAAGATTTTCTTTTCTGCCAACCCAGATTCACCTCTATGGTTGTCCATGGAGGCACTGATTATAACAGCAAAGATTGCAAACAACCCAAAGGGCCAATGATAGGATAAGAGTAATATATTTATAATATAATCTAGTCATTGAAGGTGACATTGTAGAAAAATGGTTGTTGACTTGGAAAGAGACTCAAAGTGTTTTATTGACAGATGATCAAAGTTGTCTGATGCAATTTAAGCTTGCTTTAGCAAGAAAGTCTAACCTATTCCAGTGTTTTCCTCCATGAGACCGTTATATAGACTTACACAGTGTTAAAAAAAAAAAAGTGTTTTATTGAATGAAGAAATTGTTTACAAAACTACATCCACAGTAGGAGCTCCCTTCTGTGAAAAGTGCATATACGCCTGCGGGAAAAACATCAAATGTTAACCATTGTTATCTCTGAGTGGTAGAATTATAGTTTGGTTCCCCGCCCCCCCTTGCATCTCTGAATTTGTTAATTTCTGCAATGAATGTAGCATTTCCATAATAAGAAAAACAATTGGAATTTACACAATTTTGTAAATGTTTTGTTTCTTTTTTCTTTTCTTTTCTTTCTTTTTTTTTTTTTTGGTGGATTCCGTAATAAAAATTCCTTCTTGCAAAACATTCTTCTGAAATTGGGAGGTTAGAGCTTACAGTTCTTTGAGGACAAGCTTTCAAAGTTAGTGCCATGCAGAGCGATGAACCTCAGGCTAACTTCCTAGCAAATTATTAGTGAAATACTTTATTAGGCAGAACAACAATTTTATTGTTTTATTGCACCCATCAACAAATATGTATTATGCCTATTCTGTTCACAGCCTTGTGAACAATTTTTAAACAGTTGGAATGGCCCTCATCTTTCATTATTTCTTTGTTTCCGTGGGAGAGGTTAAAATGTCAATTGGTAAAGCAGTGTAAACAAGCAAGTAGAATGGTTTTTTTTCCAGTTTTTTTCAAATGCCATTCAGTAATACACCACTAATTAAAAAAAAATAGAAGTGGTCAATGCCAGGATTTACTTGGATCTATTTTTTTTTTTAATGTCAAAGACATTTCTTATGGGGCAGCTTGAAAAAAATCTTTTGTTCTAGTATTTTCAAGTTTAACAACTGCACTTGAACAGTACTGGTCAATAAAGAACAGGAAGTTTAGAAGCTGGCTGGGAAATAATTACACCTGTTACTTTCTGTAAAAAAAAAAAAAAAGTAAGGCAGGAGACAAAGACGTTAGATGTTATTCAGGGTAATGTGTACGAATGCCAGCACAGTTTTCTGCAGCTTTATTAAAAGACCTTGAGGGTGGCGCCTGGGTGGCCCTGTCAATTAAGCGTCTGACTTCAGCTCAGGTCATGATCTCAACGTTCGTGGGTTCGAGCCCCACATTGGGCTCTGTGCTGACAGCTCAGAGCCAGGATCCTGCTTCGGATTCTGTGTCTCTGGCTCTCTCTGCCCTTCCTTGACTCGCGCTCTCTGTCTCTCTGTCTCTCTCCTCTCCCTCGAAAATAAATAAAAAGCATTAAAAATTTAAAAATAAAAGGCCTTGAGGGATCCTCTGCCTTACTTCTGGAGAGAGGTCAATTGTGAGGCATTCCTAAATGGCTGTCTATTTAAAACTAAATTTCTGTGCGGTATCCCCATCTCCCATCCCTCACCATCCCAACCTGGACTGACTCTCTAGGCATTTTTAGTTGCTGTGATCCATTCAGAATACAGTTTTCCCACTGAGCCCATGGGTATGAGACACAGGCTGGCCTAGCTTTGCTCCCTTTTTGGTTTTTAAAACAATTTTTTTTTATGTTTTATTTATTTTTGAGAGAGCGAGACAGAGTGAGCAGGGGAGGGTCAGAGAGAGGAAGACACAGAATCTGAAGACAGGCTCCAGACTCTGAGATGTCAGCACAGAGCCCAATGCGGGACTCCAACCCACGAACCGTGAGATCCTGACCTGAGCCGGAGCCGGACGCTTAACCAACTAAGTCACCCAGGCACACCTTTGCTCCCTTTTTAATGTGATGGATTTCTTTTCATAAACAGGGAGGGAGAGTTCATTAAGGAGGAGGCCATTGCAAGCTCAACCCTCTAGCAAATGCATCCACCTGTAACTATTCTGTATGCTCTGCAACTCCTTGCAAATGGTCTTAGGTTCCAAAGCACCAGAGAGCCCACAGAAACCCCCATTCTTTCTCACAACAGGTCTGGGTGCCAGCAGCTTGCCTTTGCTTTCAGGATTTGTTTCCTGGGGGGCTGAGAATGTTCTAGGGCCAAGCCCAGCGGACTGAGTGCTTCCAGGGTCTGTGAAGTGCTTCCAGGGTCTGTGAAGTGTCACCTCGCTGCAAACCTAACCCAAAGGCACAAAACCCAAACAGGTCTTTAAAAGCAAAAGATAAATGGAGATGCTTTTTCTGAATTCCAAATTCACATTTACTGTCATTTCAAAGAGATGCATTAAAGGCGTCAGTCTGATTCTTTGAGGCTGTTATAGTCTAGATAGAGGCAAAGGAAGTCAGAAGCATACACCTGAGCCTTGTCACTTTGAAGGCACGTGGAAATTTTAAAATAGAATGTTCTTGTCAACAGAGAGCAAAGACCCATTTCTTTTTTTTTTTTTCATTGCAATCCGTCTACAAAGAGAAAATTCTGGAAAGCTCCTTATGCCTGCATTTATTATCCACGTTTATCGCCACGCAGGGGTGAGGGAAGGATCATCGGAAAAATTCTCAGGCAAGCTGGGGCCTCAGCAGACTCTCCTTAAGGAGAGCTCCTGAGGCTCGGGATTCCTCGGAACCCATTAGTTTCTGCGCAAGCGCCCAGCTGGTTTCAAAGCTGTGGAGGGAACAATGCACTGGACAGAAGAACGACCGTGAGCCTGGCGTTACAGACGTTCCAGAACAGACACGGGGAGCTGGCCCCAAAGCGCGGGAAGGGGAGGGGCTCCTGGCCAAACGAACCCTCTAATTCCAACTATCCTGCTGGTGGGAGCCTGTTTGAAGGCCTTGGTGTTATAGTTAAATGAGACCATCATTAAACAGGAAATGGCTCCATGGACAGCCCCTCCGAGGTCCAGGCCTCCTCTGGGCCCCCAATTCTCCCCCGCGTTCCCCATTGCTGCTCTTTCCTCCGCTGGAACCTCCAGGAAGGTCTCAGGCTTTCTGAAGAAATACAGAATCACTGCAGGCAAACTCAGATCAGCTGCAGTTAACCCGGCACCTGCTCAGGTGCCGAGCGGGGGCTCTGGAAACACCTGGGCCTCGGCACAGCCCTGTTTCTCAGAGTCCGTGGCCCCCCCAAAGCCCAGCCTGCTTCACACAGGGGAGCTGGAAGGTGCTCGGGGAGGGGCACGTACCTGCCAGCCCGCGGCTGTCTTCCCGGAGCCCGGGCCCTTCTCTGGCCGCTGGACCGCACCTTGCACCCTCCCCACTCCGGCTGGGCGGTGCTGGGCGGCCGTGGGCGCCGGCCCCGAGCTTCTGTGGGTTTTAGGTTGTTTCCCTCTCCCTTTATGGGATCCAGGGTTTTAAAGTAAACAGTTCTTTCTGTTTCTGATAAGTCACATTAAATTATTGATTGGGAGGCAGGGAGAGCATGACCTTAGCCCACTAAGTCATCGTCACCTTTGGTCAAGCGCACTAAGCCGGATTGGAAAGCCCGGCGCCCCCTTCTGCCGGCTGGTGGCCAGCGGCGCAGGCGGAAATCCAGGCCGTCGGGGAAATGGGCCATTGTTTCCGGTGAACGCAGGCCTTCCTCCCAGGAACTCCAGGGTCTTACACTTTCCTTACAGAAAGACTGAAGTTTATTATACTGTCGACTTCTCAGATTTCTAGTGTCAGAGAAGCCACTTGGTTATAGGAACCCATTCAACTAAATAAAGTATATTCTAGACTCATCCTACTCCGAGTTCTTGACCAATATTTGGCAGCAGGTCTCATTCTCCTCTTGAACTGATCATTTCTGACGTAGTTCCCGTCCATCCGTTCACGCCAACCGTTATTTGTTAAGCTCCTCCTTATGAGCTGAGCTCTGGTCAGGCAATGGCGAGCCGCACTGATGCAGTTAATAGACTGGAAGGGAAGACACCTCGGCCACTGGGGCTGCCGTCAGTCCTCAGCTTGGTCGTGAGCTGCTCTTATTTTGACTTTTAAAATCTGTGGTTCCAGTAAAATGATCGTATAGCGTTGGAATTGCTTCAGGTGCACAATACGGTGATTCGACAATTCAGCACACCGCTATTATTTTTAATGCCTCTGATCATTTTCTTTTCCTCCTCAGGCCACTTTGTCATTTTGCTTTCTTGAGCTTAGAACGGAAGCTATTTGTCACCCTCCCTGGTAATAAACGCAACATAAAATGAGGTCTGGTTATCCTGGTCTAAGCGCCCGGCGATCTGAGGCGCTTTGAGGCCTTAACTACCCGGTGTCCTCATCTGGCCCCACCCGAACTCTTAGTTACCTGGTTTCTTTTCAGGTGAGAGCAAGGGGGCTGTGGCTGCTTCGCTAAGAACTGGTCCAAGAAATGAGCCCAAAGAGCTGCCTGCAGTCAGGTCCCGCCACTGTTCCCTACGTGCCTGGGGGGATCCCCTCCCCTGGTGGCCCGAGACCCCCGGGGGTCACCCTGCAAACTCACCCCTAGAAAAGATCACTTCCCCTGGAGGGCTGAGGGATTGGCTGTGACCTTCCAAAGGCCGACACATTCCTATGGTAAAAGCCCAAATACTCATCCTGAAATGGGAAGCTTCCTGAACCCTGTGGGAACCTTCCAGAGCCCTGTGCACTCCAGCTTTGTTCCCTGGCTGTGGCGGCAGTGTGATATTTTGAAGTCTGTGTCACTGGCACTGCCTGTGGTTAACTTGCTTCGTGGATTTCAAATTGTTCTCCTGGTTTGAAACAATCGTATTTCTTTTCAAAATCACTGTTGGCTTTTCTCCTTTAAAGTGACACGGGTTCCCCCAGAGCCCCCCATGTAGAGGCTTTCTTTTGAAGAGCAGGACAAATCCCTCTCCTTCCCGGGCTTCAACCAAGAAGCATCGGGTCCTTTTCACCAGCTTCTCTGGTCTATGAAAGTTGCATTTTTGCCGGGATGGTTTTCCCTTTATTTGGAAAACCATGATGAAGACAAATGTTCAACTTTTAGATAATTTCCTTTCAATTCCAAGACACGATTTTTGCAAGCATTCTGGACTTCAAAAGAAAGGACAAATGATTATTTATAATCTTTTAACAAACTTCTTTCAGCAAATCACAAAATCTCTACCTCAGCTGCCTTTAAAATTGACTTTTTAAAAATTAAATAAAAGGAGTTGGATTCTTTTAAGATAAGGTAGAGTGAATCCTGCAAGGTTGAAGTTCAGCTTGGCACGTCTGCATCCCTTAATGTTTGTACTCGGATACAGGTTACAAAACGGCTTCTGGAACACTGAAAAACACGATCAGGTAAGTTTCCACTGCCCGCAGCTGGACAGGCAGACCCCGCCCCTGCGGGTGACGGGAGCCGCAGACTTTTTGAAATGGAAAACAGCCTTCCTTACCAGAGAACAATTTGGAATTTTGCCTGGAGGGAGGTGGAAGTTTGGGAAATGGGAATCCTGGGTCTCATTGGAGATTCTTTGCCATGTGGATTTTTGCCTTTGGAGAAGACACTTTATATGTATGAGACTCTAGTGTTTCCTGTCCGGTAGCAAAGCTGGGAGTAGTTGATGTCATTCGCCCTGAAGCCTTCAGTGAAACAGGAGGGGAGTTAGTTTTTATTGATGAGTAGAGAAGAACAGAGATGCATCGAGTGATGGCCAAGGGCCTGAGCTGTTGGACTGAGACCCGGAAGAGACTGAGGAGTCAAATTTCCACGTGTGGGAAAGAACCAAGCACAGAGGGACAGGAGAATGCTGAGTCGTCACAGCCTCAGACTTACTATCGAGAGAATCAAAATCCCTTCAAACCAGGGTTGCAGTCCAGGGCCCCAGTTCTGACAGCAGGCACTGGTTTTTATCACTTTAGTCACCTTCTCCCACTAAAGGTCCTGTTCTCAGGTGGCAACAGGCTCAGACCTCCAGTAGGGGGGCAAGAGCCTGACTGGGGGGGGCTGTGAGTAGGGGAAAGGCAGGAGCCATAAGTGGGGAAAGGCTAAATGAGCAGTAATTCCCTAACAGTATCTCATATTTAGCTCATTTTCAAATTTCCAAATTATCTCCAAACTCTTTTTTAGAGCCTCTTTTCTTTTCTTCTTTCTTTCTTTTTTGAAAACTATGATCCCATCAAGATTCATGCCTCGTATTCCCCCCTTCGCTGTTTAAATGACAAAACTAATCTAGACGCCCCTTAGCCGCTGTCAAATGGAATAATGTTTTCATTATAGGTTTTCTATACATTGGCCACTCCTCTGGGACTCTTAATGAGAGAAGCCCAGAAGCAGGCCCTTTAAACCTTTTTTTAAAATTTCTTTTTAATGTTTTATTTATTTTTGAGAGAGAGACAGCATGAGCAGGGAAGGGTCAGAGAGAGAGAGAGAGGGAGACACAGAATCTGAAGACAGGCTCCAGGCTCTGAGCTAGCTGTCAGCACAGAGTCCAACTTGGGGCTCGAACCCACGAACCATGAGATCATGACCTGAGCTGAAGTTGGATGCCTAACCAACTGAGCCACCCAGTTGCCTCTAAACATTTTTATAATCTTTAGGGGAGTCTGGGTGACTCAGTCCATCAGTGGTCTGACTCGATCTCAGCACAGATCATGATCTCACAGTTCGTGAGATTATGCCCCAATTCAGGCTCCACACTCTATGTGCTTGGGATTCTCTCTCTCCCTCTCTCTGCTCCTCTCCTGCTTGTGCTCTTTCTCAAAATAAACATGAAAAAAATCTGTAAGTCTGGCTTCCCTCCCCCTCATGAAAATGAGCAAATGTTCTCTAAGTAAATCTTCTTTAAACATCAAACAGGAATCTCCAATGAGACCTCATTCATTTATTCATCAAAGAAAGATTTGCTGAGGCCACAGTGTTCTCAGCACTATCAGAATCATGCCAAATATTCTAGAGATGGATATCCAGCAGCAGAAACCGAAGTGCCTTCCCTTGTGGAGTTTACATCCAGAAGGAGACCAGCGATAAACAAAATAATTAAGGGAAGGTAGAGAAGGCGATAGTGAGTTTGGGGGAAAGACTCAGGTTACCACAGTGTGATATCTGAGGTGGGGTTTGAGCAGAGAGCAGGGGGTTAGAAAGCGAACCTGAGGACCCCAGGGAGAAGAGCAGAGGGCCCTGCGCGCTTCGGTGTGTCTCGCTGCAGGAGGAAGGTCCGGACAGCCAGCGTGGTAGGGAGAAGGGAACGTCACACATCCCTTAACCTTCGGGATCTGACTCCTCACCAGGCGGACAGTGTTAGGACTGAATTGTAGGACATCCACCAGGTCTGAGAATAGCCTGGGGGGGAATCCCCCCCCCACACAAAACACACTCACGCACATTGCAAACTTAGGGCCAGGATCTTAACCACATGCTTCAGACAATCTCAAATGCACTCCAAGTTTGGAGCCTCTGCTACAACTTCTTGAAGGTCAAGGCCAGTGCACAAAGCAATATATATACTTGTGTGGTTTCCTTAAAACTGAAACTTGGCAGGAAATTCTGAGCCATTTGGCCACAGTGCTAACATGCCCGCTGCCTCCCTCGAGGTCCCGTGTGGGGCTGAGGAATGTGGGTGAGTATCCTGGGTATGTGTTCCTTTTATGCACCGGGGCCTTCGTGCTCACCCAAGTGTGTTTCTCAGAGACCCCGCTTTGAGGGAGAGTTCTCTGAGGGCCACTCCCCCTGCCACACACACACACACACACACACACACACACATACACATGCAAACACACATCCTTTTGTGCAAGTCACTGTCACCCCTTCTCCTCTCCTTGCTCCCTACCCCCAGGGCCTTTCCCCACTTGTTGAAACAGGGTGGCTTCGTGAGCTTTGACCTCCAACCCTGGGTGTCCCCTGAGGTCTGTCCATGGCACGTCCCAACAAAACATTCTCTGCTCTCTTTGTTTCCTCTTCAGCCCGCACCCACCCCGATCTGGCACACTTAGGTTTTAATAGAATCAACCCAAGAATTGCTCTAAATGAAAACAGAGTTTAATGTGATCATTTTTTTAAAAAATGAAGCTACTTTATTTGCCTTCCGTTTCGGCCGCAGCTGCTTCTGCCGCACCGTCGGACGTGAGCGGAGAATCGGCCCGTCGTCTGCCATCCGCCACGGAGCAACACGTGCCAGACTAGTTCCTTGATCAGCGGTCGTATTGTCACGCCTGGACTCCTGGGAGGGCACCATGCTGTCCCCTGCATTCTCTCCTGCTCTCCCCCATCACCTCCTGAGGTCCAAACTTCAGGCCGGGGTCTCCGTGTGGTTACGACACAGATTCAGTCAATTCGGTCCAGGAGGATTTACCCTGAGCCCCCGGCCTGGGCCCCGAGCAGACCCCTGAGCTCAGTACACAGACTGCCTGTGACTGCTCACATTGAAACGGGGCAAGGCCTCAAGGACCCCACCGGGGAATTCAAGAGACAGGCCTGAGATTTGCTAACTCACCCTGTGTTAGAGGTGACATGCACACAGACCCCGCCGCGAATGGTAGAGATGGGACTCCGGGGTCAGAGCAGTGGTCTCCGGCCAGGGCGCAGCCAGCCCTCCGTGGGACAGAGGAGTCATAGCGCCTGGTTCCAGGCTGGGGCAGGTCGTGCGATTCACAAACACAGATCCAAGCATCGCTCAGCGGTCACGCTTCGTTCGGCCGGCCGTGGGGAGCTGCGGGACCCACGGGAGCGCTTAGGAGACATCATTGGCTAATGGTGGGCACAGGGGATTGTGGGAAGCACAGGGGGTTGTGGGTGACACACAGGGCCGAGTTCCTGAGGATGAGCACAAGGGGTGATGGGAGACACAGTGGGTTGTGGGAGGCACAGTGGATCGTGGGGGACACACAAGGCCACATCCCTGAGGATGAGCACGGGGGGTGATGGGAGGCACAGGGGGTTGTGGGAGGCACAGAGAATTGTGGGTGACACGTAAGGCCAAGTTCCTGATGATGAGCATAGGGGGCGATGGGAGGCACGGGGGATTGTGGGTGACACAGGATTGTGGGTGACACACGAGGCCATGTCGCTGAGGATGAGCACAGGGGGTGATGGGAGGCACAGGGGATTGTGGGAGGTGGAGGGAACTGTGGGTAACACACAGGGCCACTCAAGTGCTCCTGCTTGAGCACAAGGGATCCTGGGAGGAGAGGGCTTTGTGGGAATTACACAGGGCTGCGCAACCACTGGGGACACAGGGCACAGTGGGAGGTAGCTCTTTCATAGTCTGCTTGGTGCGTAAGTGGGAAGGGGAGGGAGGAGGCAGGCCCAGGGAGCGGGAATGAAATGACAGCAGTGGAACTGGAACGGAGAGGGCAGATAGCAGTCGGGAGCCTTTGTTCCGAGAGAAACGTACCAGCAGGGGTGGAGAGCAGGGGATTCTAGCCAGAGGACCTGGAGTTTCGATCCTGTTTCTGCTCTTTCCTCTCTGAGCGAACTGGAGCTGAAGTTTCTTAATCTAAAAAGTTCAGATAATAACACCTACCATCCCAAACTATGGCAGGGATTAAATGCGATGATGTATACAAAATACTTAGTACGCAGTTGATAAATATTATTACTATTATTAAGCAGGTGTTACAAGAAGGCTTGAGAAGAGAGACTCTCAGTTGGCTTTGGGGGGCGGGGCATGACATGGTTTATCATCATGGGAGATGACAGGCCTATTCCGTAATGGCTCCTGCCTTCTCCGCAGCTGGGGCCATAGACACCAGTTGCTGCAAATTGCCTTTTTCACTTTGCTAAGGAAGACCCTTGGGTCTAAGGTTTGGAGCCAGCCTAGAGGGCAAAGCTAGGTGTTGGCTTGAGCCCTGAGGATTCCCCTCTGCCTGAGTCTTCTGAGTGGCCAGGCAAGTTCCAGATGATAGAAGAAATGCTAATGGAGGGGGGGCGCCTTACCTGTCTATTGATACCTTCACGGCCACAGCCGTTCCTCCTCCGGTGGCTCAGACAGCTCCTTTGGCCCCTGAGAGGGAACAGCCTGGGAGTCCCGGACACCGCGTGGAGCCTCCTCAATCTCTCCCTGCCTTCTCTAGCTTCCTGGATCCCAGCCCGGACTGGATCGACAGTCAACAGGACAGCGGTGGCAGCCACCGTGCCCAGAGCGGGGGCTGGGTTCTCCTCCCGAGCTCTGCCCCAGCCTTCCCTGGCCCAGAAACATTAAATTAGCTGTCCTCCGTTGCTTACTTGGCCTGGGATAGGCAATCATTTTGCACATCTCTCAGTAACAACATATAACGAAATATCACGCCCTTTCATCTACTTCTGAGTGTCTTCCTTTCTGGGTTCTGTAAAGCACTTGGTGGTTTTTACTTTGTGAGAAAGTATGTAACTGTGATTGTTTCTCCATGACAAAAAAATTTTTTATCACTAAAATGATATTTGGGTCCTTCTATTTTGTTTTCATGCTTCTGCATAGAAAGTAACTTAAAATTTTTTAATGTTTATTTTTGAGAGCGAGAGACAGAGAGAGTGTGAACAGGGGGCAGAGAAAGAGGGAGACAGAGAATTCAAAGCAGGCTCCAGGTTCTGAGCTGTCAGCACAGAGCCTAACATGGGGCTCAAACTCACGAGCCGCGAGATCATAACCTGAGCCAAAGTCAGACACTTAACCGACTGAGCCACCCAGGGGCCCGAAAATAACTTTATTTCAATGATGAATTCTAATGTACTCTTGGAAGACATTTGAAATGGCAAACTCAAAATATGCTGTCCCAACAATGCAGATGGCTCCTTTGAGGAGACACCATGACCAGCAATGACCGAGCGCCCTCATGGACACGCGTGACAATATGTCACATCTGCCACCTGCCGCCTGGCCCACAGCACTGATGATGTGATGAATCCTAAAGACATGCTGATTTCAGAGATGTTAAAATATGAGGGGAACAGTGAGCTGTAAGAGACAAAACACAATTGTGTTGCAAAATATAATAGTTTAGCGACCTGTACTTTTCATTCAATGTTCTCCCCTCAGCATACTTCATGTCAAGGAGTATACGTATCAACGCTCTTAAAAGTGACCCTGGATTCCATTTGATTTCATTGTGTTCCATTGACTGAATTTATTATTCACCAAAATGCTATTTTGAAGTAAGGCAGGGGCTTCCTTTTTTTCAGAATTATTAACAATGACGCAAAGACCATCTTTACCGATAAATAATTGCACACAGCTTTTGTAACTTTTAAACAACTTTGATACACACTGCGTTATTAATTTTTACTTTGACGCCAAGAAAAGTGCGTGGACGCATTCTTTGCTTATGAGATCTTAAGTATTACACGGTCACCTTGCTCATTTTTATGGTGGGAATTACAAATTTTGTTATGTCTGCTGACAAACAGTTTCTCCTCAATTAGAATTGCCTGATTTAGCAAAAAAGTAAACAAAAAACAAAACAAGAAAACAAGCACAAGATACCCAAAATTTAAAATTTAAAATTAAATTTTAATTTCAAATAAATAAATGTTTAGTTTATATATGCCCCATGCAATATTTGGAGCACAGTTATACTAAGACTTTTTTATTATTTGTCTGAAATGCAAATTTAACTAAATATGCTGTATTTAAAGAAATTGTTTAATTTTATTTATTTATGAGAGAGAGAAAGAGTGTGAGCAGGGGAGTGGTGAAGAGAGAAGGAGATAAAGAATTCGAAGCAGGCTCCAGGCTCTGAGCTGTCAGCACAGAGCCTGATGCAGGGCTCAAACTCACAAACTGTGAGATCATGGCCTGGGCTGAAGTCGGAAGCTTAACCAACTGAACCACCCAGGTGTCCCATAAATGTGCCATATTTTATACGGCAGCCCTATTTGAATGTATCCCAAGAGGCTCTTGTGCTATTAATGTGCTGACCTGGGTCACTTCCTTTTGGAAATTGAAGGTCAGCTTCCTTAGAGCTACTTCATTCCTTGAGCGCATGATTATTTTAATAAAAATGTTGCATTTAGCCTTAGCTCTTCCATTCCTTGCAAGGCACTACCAACCAGGTGTGTAGGGAGAATGGGGGAAAGACCAATGGACTTAGAATCCTAAGGCAGAGATTAGCAACCCAGGCTAGCCCTCCCTACTATGTTACCTTCATCACCCAAGGCCTCCATTCCTACATAAAAAGCAAGGAATAATATCACGACTCTCCTCAGTCTTGCCACATAAAACAACAATGGGCTGATTTACATGAAAGGTTTTTATAAACTGCCAAACTCCAAACTTTATAATCTGAAAATCATGGGGGAAAGTCCCATGATGCCAGAGCTGTAGACGTAGTGAATTCCCCAGGTTTGTGCTGCTGGGATTTCTTCTAACAGTCACCTGTGAGGCACTCCCATTCACCTGTTGACCCCAGAGGCCGTCGGGAAAGTGTGCACCACTCTTAGGAATGGTGTGGCTGAGGGAGGGGCACGCAGAAGACGAAAGACAACTGGGGAAAGTCCTGTCCTCCCAAAGCTTTAGGAACAGCGCTCAAATAGATTCTTGGTTTTGAAGACCAGGATTTTAATTAGACCTGAGTTTACAGGATGTCTTCTTCAATCTGGGTTGTGTAAAGGGCCGCAGAAAGTAACCATAACCTAGGCAAGAGTTTGGAACGCAGAAAAAAAAAAATCAGTTGACTTAATCTCACGTGTATTGGCTATTTTTAAATTTTTATTTATGTATTTTTAAAATACATGAGGTGCCTGTATGGCTCAGTCGGTTAAGCATCCGACTTTGGCTCAGGTCATGATCTTGTGGTTCGCGGGTTGGAGCCCCACATCGGGCTCTATGCTGACAGCTCAGAGCCTGGAGCCTGCTTCAGATTCCGTGTCTCCTTCTTTCTCTGCATCTCTCCCGCTACTCTCTGTCTCTCAAAAATAAATAAATGTTAAAAAATAAAAATTAAACAAAGATACAAAGAGTTTGATTGGTGGTGGGCCTGTGGGGAGTGGGCTAGAGTTAGGGAGGTGGGGTGGGGGGCTTTTGCCTTTTGGGTTTTACCTTGCTGTTCTTTAATTGCTCAGAGGATCAAAGACAGAGCTCCAAGGCCTCCGAACCTGTAACAGATGCAGGAAGACAGGGTCTCCCGACCAAAGCTGAGAACACAGATGCAGCGAGACATCGAAGAATAGGATCTTTGTACAGACAGAGGCCAGTTGGCTTGATGTTAGAGGTCACGGTGAAGCTGCAAGCACCAGCAGAGGTGACCTCCAATTGGAAGCAGAGGGCTTTGACCCTCAGCAGTCTGGGGGCCAGTCAGAGCTGGAGTTAGGGGATCTTTAAGTTGATCCACGGGAAGCAGACAGCTCAGCGTGTTTGCAGTGTAAGTGTCGGGGGCATCAGGGGGATCTATTGGGGAGCCTGACCTCGTAGTGGGGTCGTGAAAATTTGGTCCAGGAAACCATGTTTGGCATGAGTCGCTGAAGGAGGCATAGGAATTGTCTAGGCCGCTGCAGGGACTGGAGAGATACCAGGTACAGGGGATAGCATGTATGAACATCGGAGACAGGGACCAGAAGGTGAGCCCATGTGGTTGTGATAGGAAAAATCTGCTGTAAGATGGCCGACAGGAAACACCTGTCCCTGATTGATGACGAATGCGGAAGTAACAGGCTATAAATTACTCTCTCTGCTGATGCTCTGGGCTCAGATATCTGGAGAGTGATCTCCTCTGAGCCCACCGGTGTAAATACACCTCCTGCCTTCCAAGATCTCCGTGTGTTGCTTGGTTCTTCTGCCAGGTGATCCAGACCAGATTCCACAACAGTTGGAGCAAATCCAGTAGGAAAAGGCACACGATGAGAACACAAGGTAGGCAGGGTGCTACCCTATGGGACTCAGGAGCAAAGGTTGGGGGTTCATCTTTATCCCACTAGCTTTTGGGGGTTTTTGGTTTGTTTTTGTTTTCACACTGGGAAGCTTTTGAAGGGTGTTAATTTTTCTGAGACAGGATCACTTAGCGGGGAGAAGGAGGGTGCAGAGAAGGTACAGAGAGAAAGTTTTGCGGCTCTGGTAAAGCCTACTTGAGGGATGACCATCGTGGGGCCAAAAGAGCTGGTGTCGCAGTTGGATAGAAGTTTATGGGTGATTCTTGGGATCTCTGCTTTAAGAGGATCACACCAGCAAGCACAACTTCCATTCCAAGCTGCCTTGCGATGTGCTTGTGGGATGGGCTGGGAGAGATAACAAAGATCCACTGATCTGAACACCAGTCGTGGGAGCCACAGACTCTGAGATATGGACCTGCAGCCCACATCCCCATCTGTGCTCCTGGCCTCCGTCTTCCCTCCAGAGTCGGAAGACACAGAGACCGTGATTATTTCCACACATCAGCACTAGGCTTCGTGGTGACCAGCCGCTAGAATGAGCCCTGTTGTGTTCAGGGGGTTCATTTCCTTTGCAGATAATTGATTACATTGTTAACTCCCTTTGGAGCCGCATTCTTACTTTCCACCAAGCGTTAGGAATAGAGCTTTCTCCTGGCAAGATTGTGAGTTAGGAAAACCTGAGTCCCTGGCTTTTGAAAGTTCTTGCCTGCCTTAAATACATCATCCCTTCTAGGCTGCAGCTGGGGGAAGGCTCATGGAGGCTGCAAAGGCCTGGAGACCCACATGCACACCAAGCCTTTGAACATATGTGGGTGCTCTTGTGATTGAGGATATAGAAATTTATTTCCATGTCCTACTGAATCCAACATAACTTTGGTCATTATGCATTTTCTTAATCAATAGATCTAGTCTAACCTGTTATTATGTGGGTGGGGGGTTCTGTGGATTTTTTTTTTTTAAAGAGGTCATTTTACTTAAGAACTTCTAGTCTAGGGGAAAGGATCTGGTATAGTGGGCTAATGTGTTATTCATTCAATAAATAGTTATTTTATGCTTCCTGCGTGCAGAGCACAATGCTAAGCCAGAGAGATACTCATGGATGAAACACACATAGTCTCTGTCCTCAAGAAATGTAGAGTCTGGTGGGAGATGGAGGCCAGTCAATACCAGTTAAGTGACTGACACGCTGGTGAAAAGCTGGTGTTTAATTTTTTTTTAATGTTTATTTTTGAGGGAGAGAGAGAGTGTGTGTGAGCAGGGGAGGGCCAGAGAGAGAGGGAGACACAGAATCTGAAGATAGGCTCCAGGCTCTAAGCTAGTTGTCAGCACAGAGCCTGACTTGGGGCTCAAACCCACAGACTGTGAGATCATGACCTGAGCCGAAACCAGACTCTCCACTGACTGGGCCACCAGGTGCCCCAGTGAAAAGCTGGTTTTAAACAGAAGATAAAGTTGAGTTTTAGGATTCAGGGACATGATGTTACTCCTTCCTCAGGGTTATGCATATTGAAAGAGGAACCTTGAGAGGGGAATAAACATTAACTCAAAGGTCTTAATTTCTACTAGTGGGATTTCAGGAAATCTCTTGGCCAGCTGCAGAAAGCCATTTAAATAGCTTGATTAGAAGACAAATCAGAACCTTTGTGAAAAGAATAAAATACTATCCAGAGTATACATGTTAATAACCAATATCATCAATATACCAACCCTTTAGTGTCTGATATTGATGTATAGGCTCTGCCTGTGTGGAGGGCTCTGTTCATATATTTAAAGATCTATGTCTGGGAAATGCATCTGTGATGGTATTAGGTCAAAATAATGCTTATTGGGTCTGGAACGATGCTAGAGTTTGGGGGCTATTAGCCTATTATTGGAATGTGAGCCTGACATGCAAAGCAAGGAAAGCCCAGTGATAAAATTGCCAATAATAGAAATAGAAGCAAAAAAAATTTTTTTTAATGAAAAAGGATTTGGGACCTAGCTGGGGGTGGGGGGTAAGAGCACATGGGAGTAAAGCATCACGTGTTGCTGGTGGTAATAACACACAGTGCGGGCTTTCTTCCTTACACCGTCCTGCTCCTTCAACAATAATTGAAATCGTCCTGAAGGGTACTGTTTCTAGTTGATGTGACTTAAAGTGTATTTTGTCGTCAACGATTATCATGTTGGAAGGTATCCCCAAGACTGCCACTGGGGACCTATGTGCCAAGGCATGTGCTTCCGAGGGAGACTCATCTGAGTACCACTGAGTTTGGCTTGATTGCGAAAAGTATCCAGAACCTTCCATAAACCTGTATCTGAATACACCATTGCGTTGGTGTCCTAGCATGCTTTATGGTGAAGGAGAATGTTCCAGCCGTTTATCATAAGGCAGAGAAGTCAATTTCTATGAAAGTCCTACAACTTTGCCGGGACGCATCCCGGAGCAGTGGAGAGCCTGTCTGGATGGTAGGGACTCTGCTTTGTGATGAGTCTCCCCCACCTGCCTGACCTCAGTTTTCTCAGTGGTGACACTCAGACTGTGACGGAAGCCTCCTGAAGCTCTAATATTGGGGTTGTTCTCATCCAGTTACTCTGTGGCAAGTCTATTGTGTTGCCCATCCTCTCCTCCCAGCTTCCCCTGCTTCCCTTCTCCTTCTGTGATTGTCGCATGGAGTGGCTGTATGTTTCCAGCCAGGTGGGGCAGGGAGGACTTGTCACCGAGGAGATCAAGATGCATCAGGATCCCTTAGCTGTTTACAGACAACGGTCTGTCATTTGGTCACTCCCTGTTGGGAGGACAAGCCGTATCTTCACCTGTTCCTCAGGCGGGACAGACAGCATCATGCAGGTGAGGGGTCAGTCCTGGCCCCTGACACATCACACTGGTATCTAAGCCACAAGGAAGCAGAGTGGACATGGATAGAAAATGGCCTGACACTGAACAAGGGTAACAACCAGCCTTGTCTTTAGAAAGCGAAAGAGAAGCGTGTCTTTGTGGACCAGAACACGGGTCAGAGGTCATTACACGGGCTCCAATACATCAAACCACCTTTGCAGGCTGTTAGCGAGGGGTGGGGGGAGGCGAAGATGAAGGCCTCCTCTCTCAGACCACACAATCTTTCTGGAGAAACCAGACCCTGCCAGTAGAGAGAGAAGTCATGGTTACTGGTACCTCACGTGCCGTGTGCTAGACAGTCAAGAGGCCACCTGGGCATGAAGATCAGCAAACCTGGGCTATTGCCTATGAGGACTTGAGATTCATTCACATGCTTGGATTTGACTTTCCCTCCACAAAATGCAAACATATCTTGGCACCAACCCTAAGGTTATTGTGAATTATGGGGCATTTCTGTTGGCTATACCCTGGCAGGACCAAGAGGTGGGTGAGCTGGTCTCGGAGTTTCTAATGTCTCTTGTGGCAGCCACATTTCTTCTCCTGGGCAACTCCCAGTGTCTCGAAGCTTCTCTACAGGCACCAGAAGCTGCCATGAGACACCACGTTCAACCTAACCTTTCCACGCTGGCAACCCTCTTGCCCACTGTAGAAATGGCACATGGCTGGCTCAGTCAGCTGAGTGTCTGACTCTTGATTTCACATCTAGTCATGATCCCAGGGTCATGGGATCGAGTGCTGTGTCAGACTCTGGGCTGAGTGTAGAGACTGCTTAAGATTCTCTTTGGGATAGAGAGAGAGAGAGAGAAAGAGAGATCTACTAGCTTTATACAGTGTTGGCAAGGGTATGGAGAACAGGCAGCCTCATCTACTGCTGGTGAGCATATCGACCTGTGCAGATTGCAAAGCAAATTATCAGGTTACAAACACCCATATCTTTTGACACGCAAGTCTGCTTTTAGGAATTTCTCCTACAGATGTGTGCAAAATTGCAGTATTGCTCATACAGCAAAAGATGAAAAACATACCAAATATTGATTAGAAAGACACTGATTGAATTACATAAGGTATATTCATAGAGAGAAATATTCTGCAGCCATTAAAATAAAGTCAGGTGTATTGGGTTTGTTTTTTTTTTTTTAAAGAAACATATGAATCAGTCTCAAAGATCTATTGCTCTGCTCAAAGTTTTATTAAGAAAAAAACCCAGAATACTTGGCTGTGTGTAGAACCTATTTCCATTTCAGTAGAAACCAGGAGAAGAGTTAACCAAGTCTCTGTCTGGCAGGACGTCAGAGAAGTGCCCCGTGGAGGTTATCAGGAGGAGGACGAGAAGTCCTGGGCTTTGGGGTGAGGTAGAGACGTCTCAGCTGAGTCTCCATCTCCAGAGGCCCCTGGTAAGTTCTAGTCTCTTGGCTGCTAGTATGACCCATTCATCCATTAGCACGTCAAAGCAGACTGATTGAGCGTTGGTCCCGCAATAAAACAGAAGGGGAAAGGATCAGGTAGCAAATCTGGGAAGATTTCTGACGCTGCGTGGGGTTCTATCATATCCACCTGGCTCGGAATTGGTGAGGGCTAGACAGAGAGCATGCACATGGGGGGGGGAGGGGTTACTGTGTATTTCCGAGGCATCCAGTGGCTCCCTGTTCCCTTCAGGGCATGGGACTTCCAGGAATGTGTGTGGAAGAAAGCATCACCCTCAGAATTAGAAAAAAAAAAATCTGAGTCTGGTTCTCTGCTCCGCCACTTACTGGCTGTGTGACCTGACTAAGGCAGCTCTCAGACCCAAGTGTCATCGCCTACAAAGTGACTGTGATGTTTGAAAGAGACAGCATGTGGCCAAGGATTTGTACATGAATGTGTGAGCGAATCTGTGCCTGACAGACACAAGCGTTTCTCTGCTTCTCCCCTTTCCCATAGGCTTCTGGGTTGTCCCTCTGGTTTAAGGATACCCTGTCACTAGCACTTTTTATTCTAAGCTGTTTCTTTAGAAGCTGGCGATGCATGGCTACCAACGTTGTCTTAGAACATGGTGACACGTGCCTTCCCTTGGCTGGCACTGATGCCCCCTTTCTCTGTGTACCACAGGTTGGTGATGTCCATTTTCTCGCTATTTTGTTCATTGCTTACTTTTGCAAAATGGATATAATGACACATTTAATTTGTCCTTCTCTCTCCTGGCCCAGCATAGGGGAGATGCTTACCTCTAACTGGGTGGCTGCTTCGAACCATTCATAGAGGCTTTCCTTGAAAGTGGGACCCTACACCCCGTTCCCAAGACAACCATTGTTACTAGTTAATATGTTACTGTGAACCATTGTTCAGTCTCATGTAGACTATGAACATAGACCTATGTATGTATGGTTTAGCCACCTTTTACATACAAACTGGGGCCATAATATCTAGCGTTCTGAACCTTTTTTATTTCACAATCTATCTTGAGATCACTTTCTATCCGTGCACAGAGACTCTTGACTTTGTCTTTGGCTGAGTAATAGAATGTCATGAATTGTTAAAGGAGTTGGAGTTTTACAGAGAACTGAACATAGTTCAGTAATGGAACTTTGCAAAATCTGCCCAAGTTGGCCTCAAAGGAGAGTAAAGGGAGATGAAATATAGGTCAGCTGCAAGCAGTGATTTTGGGGGGACATTACGCTCACACCCCATGACACTTCTCCGTGGACCCCTTCCAGCCGCCATGCCTTCCAGGGGAAGGGTGGGTTGTAATCTGTTGAAATTGGTCCCCGGCTCCGTTCACCTGCTGCAGGTCCCTGCGGCTCCTGCCCCAATCTGGAGCTGCGTGTTTGGTTTGAGTGAACCCACAAGGAAATTCTCCAGAGTGCATCTCCAGAATTTTCTTAACCCAAACACAGCCCCCGCCTCTTGAAGGCTGTGGTCTTTAGAATTCAAACCCTTTGGGCAGCCGAGTACCCCAAAGCCGGACTGGGTCCTCTTGCTGGTGACCTGAACTTGTTCATCTCTGTGTGGGATTTGGGGGGCAGTCTCTTCCTTCGGTAAGAGAGGGCTAGGAAAGGTGGAGTCCCAGGTCCTCCCGACGGGCCCTTTCTTGTGCTGCCTTGCTCTCTTCGTTTTAGGGGCTGTTTCCTCCCTCTGCATCTTCAGGGGCAGAAATCTGACTGTGGGCTCCCTCTGAGGTTGGGTTTTGGCTCCTCCGTCCTATGTTGCTTAGCGGCTCTTACAGAAGAGCATGAGGGTCTGTGACAGCCCAGCCTTTGCTTATGTAATAGACCAGAGTAAGAAACACTACAGGCTTGACTTACAGAATGAGGACCTCCGAATTCACTGACCCATCTTGGGTGACCCCACCCGAGAAGCCACATGACAACCTGACTCATTGTAAGCACCGAGAAGAAAACCTGATGCCTATTTGAGGAGAAGCAAAGAGAAGTCAGCTGCTTTTCGGAGCCCAGAATACAGCCCCACTCGGCTCGGACAGCAGGACAGCTGGCCATCTGGCGCCCCTTCCTCTCCCTGGGACAGGCTAAGGGCAACGCCAGGTGCCTCCCAACTATTGTGATGATTCTTGGATCTCACAGATGCTGCTGATAGACCAACGAATAACTTGACTTGGTTCTGGGTCACCTGGACTGACCCAACTCCACGCCGGAGTTCACTCTGAAGTCCCAAACTCCCAGAAACAGAGGCAGATAATTGCCAGGAACCTTCGGAAGATCTGATTTCCAGCGATGTGTGACAAAACGATGATTTAATAGATGCAAATGTCATGTGTGAATATATTTAGTCTCTCTTGTCCGTGCGCGAGTCATTTGGAATGACAGATTGCGTTCAGGGGGAGAGAACCTCATTCCTTCGCTAATTTATTTCGTACCTTTGACTCTTGTGAAGCTTCTCAAGCAACGCTTCAGGAAGCTGCTAACACCTTCTGACACCTCACGAGTCAATTCATCTAATCAGTTCAACAGAGCTGGGGCTCGGCTCCCTTTAAGGAAAAAGCAAGTGCCAGGATCTGGCGCTGCCCTGTCTGCTCCGTGCGCTTTTCACACTCCAGTCCCCCCC